>JAPDSC010027142.1:0-13669 GCA_026290005.1 Latrodectus geometricus
TTTTAACCTAATAGATAGCAGCACATTACGAAATGTTATAAGTACAAAATGTAATTGGTAAAATACTTGTTACCATAAAAGTAACTGTTATCAAAAGTAATCACATGGAAAAAAATAATTACACTCTGTCCCTAGATGCTTTGTTTTTGCTTCGATCGACAATGTATTTATGCCAATAAAATGTTGCTAATCAGCCACTTTATGATTGTAAAATACCATGTGTTGGAGCACAAGTAGGGTTGTATATTTGAATTAATCAAGTGAGGACCCAAAGATGTTTCGTTTTACTTTTTATTCATTGTACAGACATCAACAACCAGATGAAGACGTAGACAAAAAGAAATTGAGTAAAAGTTTCATTCACAGAGTGCTAATAGCGCTATCTGTAATATAATGGGGTAGATGCAATATCCTTCGAACAGAAAAGTTAAATATACAAATTTAGATTTTTAGAAAATTAAACGTTTGTTTTAAAAAAGTAATGCATGCAAATTATCTAGAAAAACTTTATACAAAAAATAAAATACATAAATGAACTAGTCAAGAGAAAATGTTGTTCAAAAGAGAATATTCAAAATACAAGTTCAAGTCTTAAGTTTAATAATTCTGCCTTTTCATGTGTTGATTTCTTCTCTCATAATCTCAGCAATTTTACTTGCGGTTTCTAAGCGGTAGAAACGTTGAAATGGTCGTATCACTTCAACATTCTGAGTTTTCAATCTTTCAACCCGGGAACCACCTTCACGCCTTCTGTAAATTTCTATAATTTTATGTAAAGGCCAATCTACACTTTTTTTATTATCTAAACTGATTAATACAATGTCTCCAACAACAAGCGGAGCTCATCTGTTTTAGAATTGAGATATATTCCTTTTGGAACCGAATTTTATGTTTTTGCGTAACAGCACGAAAATTTTTAAATTCCTTCTGGTCTATGTCTTTAACACAGAATTCAGTTTGGTCCTGCAAAAATAGAGAAAGGTATTAATTCGGAATGGCCCTCCATGGGGTAAGTGAGAGTTCTGCTGTTTAGAAGAGCCTCGCACAAAATACGATGGTGTGAAGTTCATCATATTGAAGAGAAAATTTTTCTCAAATTGCGTCTCAGCAATTCTTTTAACATTGAGACCACTTTTTCCCTCAACCATCCTACTAAGCGTTGGCAGGAGGGTTAAAATCAGGTGCCAGGAATTCTTCAAGTCAGAATGAGCAATGGTAGTACTCCTGACAATGTTTTGGAGTTCGTTGTTGAATCCTACAATTTTTCCAATTTTACCAATGTCCGAGTAAATTGTTTTTACTCGGCCTTGACGTAAATCTTCTCAAGGCATACAGATTAAGCCACTGGATTGTTCTTATAGAATACCCCAGTCAATATTGTTTCCAAATAACCTGCGCCCAGTAAAAGAAATATGTCAGAATCATTGTTTTCCCAATCATATAAATGAATTTCAGTTCTAATGACTTATTCTGCATCAGTTATTTATTTTTGGAATTGTACCACAATTACATCTTTATCTTACATAACTGCTTCATGGGAAAAATTTCCTCGAATTTCTTGAAGTTCACATTTAAATGTTTCCACATTTGTTTAACCTTTTTGGTTCCAATACAGCCAACTAAACTATGTTTTAGAAATTAAAAATTTGCGACTCAACTTTGCAAGAGT
Source organism: Latrodectus geometricus (assembly GCA_026290005.1). Lineage (NCBI taxonomy): Eukaryota > Metazoa > Arthropoda > Arachnida > Araneae > Theridiidae > Latrodectus > Latrodectus geometricus. The sequence continues at coordinate 1,670 of JAPDSC010027142.1, forward strand.
TATATGTAAAACGTGAACTCCTCGAGATTACGTTTTACATATGACCTTTGCAAAGTTTAGTTGCATAAACAACGAGCAATTTTCGTTTTTTAAGGTCCTGATACTGTGATTCTGATTGTTTGTCGATCCAGAAGAGCTATTGCTAATGACTCTGTTAGGTTCTGTTTTACTCAGAGAAGAAATATAGCTCTTATTTTCCTTGCGTAAATTTGGACATAAAATTGGAAAATATTTTTTCAAGAAAATCATAACACTCATTCCACATCTATCAGCACGACCGTTAATTATAAGACATGATAAACACGTTTTAATACATTTTCTTTTCTTTCTTGAAAAGGCATTTTTTGAGACGTAAAATAGCCGCTCTGCAGTGAGTAATTTTCTAACAAAATAAGCAAAAAATATTCGATGCTTTTATTTAATTTTTGTTTGGGTTATAAGACTCGATATGGTTGGAAACGCCGCCTCCGAATTCAGATCTCGAGGTGGGGACTGATTTATATTTTACGGTGTTGATTTTATCTCTTGCTCCCAAACAGAATGTTTTCGCTATACACAGGTTCTCAGCGCTTACAACCTGGGAACGAAGAAATTGAATCAATAGGTCAAGGGCAGGCGTATTTGCATTAGTGTAATGAGAAATAGAGTTTCTCTCTCTCTTTCCTATGCAATTAAAATTTGTTCAGGAATAGAAGCTTCGACTAACGATAAAGCATGCATGCCTATTTCTTTTCAGTTACTTTTATATTTCTAATAGTCGCAAAAAGTGTCTAATGAATCAACTAAATTAGTGAAAGTTATTTTTGTAATTGACTGGACGAAATCAAAAGCCTTTGGTTGTTTGCCTCAGATATGTGAATTTCACGTCGTTCGCTGATTTTGGATTCTTGTCTATTTCTTGGAACATAGACCAAAAGGAAAACCAATTTCTGGAATTAACATCGAAATCTGTTGAGTTTCAGTTTTGATAGGTTTATACTCAAACGATCTGTTGACGAAGACATATCCAGTTGTTGCACTGATTTTTCATAAATTTTTGAAATTTCTTGGAAGTGAACTTTTGCGAAGAAAAATTATCGTGGTTGGTTTCAATTTGTATCATTTCATTCTCCACGATCTCCTTCATTTCTGTGTCGGGATCAGGATTTGACGAAAGGTAAATTACTACAAATTCATCATTTCCAAAAACACGCTTTGTTTTTCCTACCAGATTAGCAAATGTCAGTGGCGCAGCATGAAAAGTGTATGTTGCATTACAGTTTTTCAGCTCATTAATCGTTTTCGTTACTGCAGATCAGAGCACCTTCCGTTGGAACAGTTTTTATTCATACTTCAATGAACAACCTTACTTGGGTTATCTATCAATTAGGATTTTAAAGTAGGTGCCAGAAATTGTTGGAGCATGTTTGAATCCAGTAAGGATTCAAAAAGGCTTCGAAACAATACAAATCGAAATTGTATTCGGATACTTTCATAATGTTTATAGGAAGTATTTATTATAGTTTTAATATGATCTGGATGCATGGGAATTGGGTAGTAAATTTTGATCAAATCAATGTGATTCCATAAATTTTTCCTTTGCAGTTTCTTTGAAAAATCTATTATATTTAACATAGCATTTATCTTTAATGGCTTGGATGCTCATTAGTCTGACAAAAAAATTAGTTTTCAATCAAAATTATTCTTTTTCGGAATCAATAGAAAGTAAAGATAAAAAAAATGTCACTTTCAATGAACACATATGTCCTAAGTAAATCTTGTGTTTTAACTATTTCCTTTTCGTTGGACTACGAGATTTGGTTGATACAGGAAGATATTTTTTTTTTAATTTAGTACAACAAGGCTGTTTAATTTCTGGATTAAGATATGGAGATTTAATAATTTCGGGAAATTTCCTTAAAACCATAACCATATGCTATTCCTATTTCTGCTTATTATTTTGATAAAATCAATTTCAGTCGATTAAATTTCACATATTGATTTTAAGTTCATATTGAAATCTTTTAAGAATCATCTTCAGAGATAAAATTTTGAGTAAAAATGATATGAGAAATCAACTCTAATTATTACTAATGAAACTGTTTCAATAAGAAATGATAATTTTTAAGTTTAACATAAATGTAAATCCAAAGATAAAAAAACTTTTGTTCAAAACTGTTTACCAAGTACTAATTAGTTGCAATTAAACATTGCACAAGATATTTGGCGCCTTTTTGCATTTGACCCAAGAATAATGCAGATGTGGGATCCAATATGAATTAAAAATGACGAATTAGTACTGTATGTTTCAAGAATGATGAGGTTCAAACGAAGTTTGTCCACTCTGGGGTTTCCCGATCTCTCTCTCTCTTTTTTTGTTCAAAACTAGAAGCTCACACTCTTCAACCTTTCCGGTGGTACCAACAAGTTAAGTTTATTTCTCTGACTCTTAAGCTCGAATTTTCTCTCGAGACTGTGATGTTCACTATTTACTAAAACAGTTTTTATTAAGAAATGAAGAGTGGAAAGAGAAACATTCCCACACAGATGGACATCTGATGGACACGATGCCAGCGAGGTACATCTAATGGGACTGGATATTGTAGATCCACGAAAGATCCACTATATCTAGTGGACGTCATGGATGATAAATAGACGTCTCTTAAAAGTCCATGAAAGGCTGTTCAGTAGATGTTTGCTGGTCGACTGCTATGGATGTCTAATAGACGTCAATTTATAAACATTAGTTCATGGTTAATGTGGATTAATAATAGACATCTAATGGATGTCCGTTGTGGATGTAATCTGGATATTCATCGAAATTTGCAAAATTAGCTATTTAACAGACAGTTTCAGTGAATAGAATATGAATGAATGTGTTATCTAATATTATTAAGTAAAATAATATAATATATATTATTTGTAAAAATCCTTTAAGTGTGATTTATAATTACGATATATTGATTTTTTTCGCATTAATTAATTTAAAACTACATTTAAAGTGAAGAAAATTATTCTACCAATTTCGAGTAATTTAAAAATGGCTTAAATTTTTGTCATTCTTAAATTATTTGTAATTATTGTTTTCAATCTCAATTTAATTAGTAATTATAGTTTTCAAGTATCTTTCTTTAAATTTTTTGTAAATATTCTATTTGATTACTATAGTGATTACATAATTAACTCCAAGTAGAAAATGTAGAAGAAAGATTTTGATGTCTAAATGTCTGTTGAATCGTAACTTTTTGTTTAAGAATTGAATGGTTTGATATTCTTTATATACAACATAATTTTTTTTTTTAGATCAAGGAAACATCTTAAAGTTAATTTTTTTCAGATTAGAACCATGAGTTTTATTAGATAAGTTGGCTAAAGACCAAAATTAAAAGTTATCAAGTTTTGTAAACGAATAAATAAATAAATATTTCAAAAGAATTCTACTTATTTTCTTGATAGTTCTACAGTAAATTACAAGGGAAAGATATATTACTAATAAGTTGGCACATACTATCTTATGACTATTTAGGTCTTTATTAGAGAAAGTTCGATTAATTTAACAGTTTTGTATTAAAATAATTTTGAGTATGGAAGAAATTAGTTCTTATTAATTATGATTACCTGTAATTAATATTTGCTATAAATGCTGTGTAACTTAAATGTACACAATTCAAGTTGTCAAGAAAATGTGACTTATTTTCCTAATATATATGCAAAACATAAAAATTTAGTGTTCTAAAATATATAAATTAATAAATATTTTACAAAATGAAATTTAAATTTATTTTGTTTTACATGTAATAAAGCCTTTTTGTGTTTGTTCGTCGAATTTTTGTTTAGGGCTGAATTGAAAATGGTTGTATGGAATGAAAAAAAGCGTATTATGGGATGTGGGCTCTGACTAGCTTAAAATAATAATTGGTTATCATTTTGAAATTATAATAACAGTGTTTGTAATTAATTAAAAACAATGAACACTGAATTTAGTTCTAAGGTTTATCTCAATGTAATTCATTTAGGAGAAAGTAACATCAGTTCTAGAGTATTTTTCGATTCTGGAAAATACATGACATTACATATTCCTTTTTTAAAATTGTCTTTTATGTTACCTCTAAGTGTAGCGAAAAATATTTATGATATTAAATTCCCTTTTTTTCTATACTCCCACAGTGTAATTTTTTGAAAAAATTAATATTTATTTTTAAAATTTTTGAAGGTTATTGTTTTTTATTTCTACAGCATATGCCTAAATATGTTATCAATTAAGAATGCGGATGAGAATTGTTCCAACTTCAATATTAAATTTACACAGTCTTCAAACATTATAGATTTCCTTTTTTAAGTATATAGTATTAACTTTTTTAAGTATTTATAGTTAATCCGTGTATGAGACTATTTTGTAATGCATCACTTTATAGCGCTGTAACATAAATTATTTTATGATGTATACAGTTTTAAATGTTATTCTGTTAACCTTACATTTTCGCATATAAATTGAAACCAATCATAAGTGATTTTTTTATTTGTACTTCAGTATACCATTTATAAATATTTAATGTAAATTTTACTTCAGATTTCTATGTATTAATATCATCTTTGTATTTTTAATTCGTTCATTAGAATTAAAATGTTACACAATATATACTTTTTTATGTAGTATTTGTAGAACTTCATGTTTTTATGTTCAAACTGAAATTTCAATAAATAGTAATTTTTCTTTCAAATTCTTAGTCTTTTTGTTTATTTTGGTATACACCCAAAAAATATGATACTTACATATTAGTGTTACTGCACATAATTTAATTTTATAATTATTTTTTCTTTTTAAGTAAAATGAAATTAAAAATTTATTATTATTGCTTTATCATGGTCATGGGAATTTTGTCATGATAAATTTATTATTATAATTTATCATGACAAAATTCCCATGACCCTAATTAGACTTGGCATAAAAGTGGCTGAGTTGAAGCTAATACGTAAATATTAAAAATATCTATATTTTCTACTTCTATTCTGCTGTATTAGTTTATCTTTTCAGTTTATAATTAAGCTGGATTCTCAAAAACGAGGTACATGTTTTTCCTTGCTAAAATATAAACTAAATGAACATGCAGTAAATCAAGTATAAACTATAAGTTATTTGAACCAGATGAGTAATGATTTAAGGGGAATGCAGCTAAGTGGGTACATTCAGCTTGACCTACTTTTCATATATCTCATATTAATGACATGATTTCTTTTGACAAAGCATAATTTATGTAAAATACAATAGAGGTTACACTTCCAGATCTTTTACATGCAGCACATTACATTAGGTCAGGAATTAATGTGCTTTGAAATTCAAAATAGAATTTATTTCTATCAGCAGGTACTCCTTGAATCATGACAATGCACACATCATGGGTCCTTAATTAACTCAGTTTGAAACTAAAGAATATTTGATCAAAATACTTAAATTTTTAAATCAGTCATCTTAATTTCACAAATTTCTATGGAAGATATTCTAATTATTTGAGAGTTGTCAACTCTAGTAGGTATTCCACTGATAAATAATAGTATTTAATTTAATAAAATTTAATGAATAGTACCAGAATTTAAATTCTACTGAAGTATTTTGCTTACCTTGATGATAAAAAAAAAACCTGTAAACACTCTGCTTTTAAAGTAAAAATGGTATCTTTCATAAAAAATTTTCATAGGCGATAAAAAATTTTCCTTCATTGTTTGCCAAAAAAATAGTTATAAGTGAAAATAAAAAACTTTTAGAATGAAATATATAATTCCATAGTTTATAAAATGACATAGATTTTATACAATGACAGATATCCATAATTTCTTAGTTTATGAATAGAGGTATAAAATATAAACTCTTCTTAAGAAATTGATAAAAAAATATACATTAATATTAAGAATTTTAATTGTTAAGGTAATTCTTAGATTATTAGTGCTTTGAACAGTAATATGGTGAAGAACAAATTCTGTATTATCCATATACACAGAATCCCATAATTGATTTTGTTTCAGAATAATTAAAAACATTTTAAATTTATACTTTTATGCTTTGTTTCTCTATATGGTATATATAATTTCGTTTCTCTTCTTTAGTGATTTTTAATTTTGAATTTAATTAGAAATTGTAAAGAAATTTTTGAAAATTAGGATAGATGCCTCAAAATTTCCTATAATTGTGAAGTGTTTTCAATAAAAATTTTTTAAGTATATGTTAAGAAAATAGGAATATTAATATATTGTAATTCAGTTTTATAATTAAAAAAATGTTTTGTACGAATTGATGCTACATTTTAACTGATTTTTGATATTTTTTTCTTGATAGTAATACTGAAGAAATCTAATAACTTAAAAAATACATTCAGTAATAAGCAAATAGTATGCTTAAAATTATTGGTTTAAAATGGTAATAATTGTTACTTTGAAATTTCAAATCTTTATTTTCTTTTAGATGCTGTAAGAAGGAATGCTGCTTTCGCTAATGTTACTGATGTAATATTAATATCTTGTACAGAAAAAAATTATTCACGCCATGCATAAACTAAATTTCTGAATGAAATGAAAAAAATTGTGTAATAAAATGTTATATTCACATCATGTTTTGAATTCAATATTGAATACACATTCTATTACTATAATTATAAATGCTTCATTAACTTATATAACACTATAAAAGTTAAATTTTCTTAAAAACATTAATTTCAGACTCTTAAATATTTTTCTGCTAAATTGACTGCTGGTTAAATTCAATTTTTACGTTACTTGTTTCTCTAATTTTGATTTTTTATCTTTATCCAATCTTTGATGCAGTGTAAACCGTGTGTTTTGATTTTACTTGTTTTACAAAACTCCTTTCTATGTTTTCTCATTTCATTATTATGTCTACATATTCTATTAAGCACATTTTGTATTAATTAGCAAACTTCAGATCAAACACAATTCTGTCTTTGATCATTTTAAAGTATTAAATGAGTTGCGAAACTTTTTAATAGTAACTTATAAAAAAAAACAATGTATTTTTAAAAATAGTTATGAAGTAAAATTAATAGAAAATTTGGCAAATCGATAAGTCAATATATTAAAACTTAATGCTACTCAAAAGAAATATATTTTTTCAATAAACACACGCAGTTTTCTTGTAAATTAATTTGTTGTATTTTCTAGTTTGATGATTGTTATGATGTTAATGTGAAATATTTCAAGAACAATATATTTTAAATAATTGATAATTATTATAAATAATTTAAAATTGTTTAAAATTCTTATGTTACAGATACATATTTTTTATAATATAGACATTTTTAAATTGAAAAATAGTTTTTTTATCATAAATTATTTTTAATTATTGGAAAATAATTATGTAATAGAAAAGATTAGTGAATTACATTTAATACTTACTAAAAGTAATTTTGCGTGAGAAATCTATTAATTCATATCTTAAAATTGAGGTGAAATTTATATGAATTTAATCTGAAAAATTTCTTATAGCAGTAAATGAATTTATGTTATAAAATTTATCCTTGTAAAATTAAACTTGTTAAGCAAATTAAAAAAATTTTTTTTGAGTATTAAGTACAGTTAATATATATACAGCCAATTCAGTTGAATTGAAATTTTTAATAGGTTTTCAAAATATTTGGAACCGCACAAAAAAACAACCATTCATGAGAAATAATAATATATGATTGGAAGCTCATGCGTATTCTTCTCCATGTCAGATTCATGACGTCATTTTTAATGTGATGTGACGTCACATCCAACCTTCACCAGTGGTTATCTGGACATCTAATAGATGTCTAGTGGATGGTATACTAGATCATTTATGGATGTCTGCTGGACCACAGTTGACCATCCAAATGACATGCAGTGGGCGTCCATTAGACATATTTGTGTTCTGTGGGTTTTAAAGAACTTCTGTGAAAGCAAATCTATTATTAATTTGCTGAGTATCATTCCAGAAAACTTGTAATAAGAAACAATTATTAAGATAATAGTGAATGCATGCAAATTTCAAATTATACAAATTGTAGGAAAATATATTAAATACTTTTAAAATATTAATATATGAAAAATTTCTGAATGTAAGTAACTTTCAACTGCAGATTGTAGGACAATATACTGATTAAATAATATATTGATTCAGTATTCTAACAGAAAACATTTGCTTCAATAAATATTCTCTTCAAGAAGAGAATACAAGCTAATTGTGAATAACTATTTAAAGAAAAATATATTGTTCGAAAATTCTGAAAAAAAATATCCACTATTATAAATACTCTATAAAAAATAAATGAATGCAGATTTCGTACACTTGATTTTTTAAAATAAAATAAAAAAGAAACGTATTGAATATTCTTAATGAAATTATTTGCAATTTTAAATATTCTGTAAAAAAAAAAAAAAAAAAAAAAAAAAAAAAAAAAAATATGCAAAGAAATTTTATGCATTAGATTTTAGAAAAATATATTAAATATTAAAGAAAATAATCATTATTATAAATATTCTCTTTAAAAAAAAAGTTGAAGTAAATTTGAAACATAGAGTGGAGAAAAATATATATATTAAACACTCTTAAAGAAAATACTGATTATTATAAAAATATTCTATAAAAAGAGAAGTGAATGCAAATAAATTTTAAATATAGATTGGCAAAAAATACATTTGCCGAATATTCTTATATTAATTTAATATAAAGAAATTAATCGCTTTATAAATACTCAATATTCGGAAGTAAATTTTGGGCTACAGATTGGAGAAAAATTTATTGATCGAATATTCTTAAAGAAAATATTCGTTGTTTCCTAGAGATTAAGAACAGTGAATGGCAACAAAAACAGGGCCTCACCTCTTATTGGGAGATAAAACGCCATGGCGAGCGGTCAATTGATGGGTCACGCGAACTTGTCAGACTTTTGAAGGGAAATGTCAATTCCATGTTCCATCGGGGAAAACGCCGGAGACAACGGCGGCGGATTTGTTGCTAGGAAGGAAAAATTGCCTACGATAATGGGTTTTCGCTGTACCATGAGAAAAAGACATTGCTTCCACGAATAATGTTTCATAGATAAACTTTTAGATGAAATGGACTAAAGAGTAAGTACATTTTTAAACTACTTTATTGTATTTTAAAATCGTGTTTTCCTTTGCAAGAACTATTATACAAGCATTCGAAAATTATTAAATAACGATCACGATGCGATTTAATTATCTATATGTGTTAAGTTTATTATCTTTCTGTTTTAATGACAAACTTTTAAACGAAATAGACTAATTACTAAATATGTGATGAAGTTACAATTTTATTGCTTATTATTCAAGAAAAGTTCTGATTTTTTTATAGGGAAATTTACTGTGCAAATATTACAAGGCTATCAATGTACTTGAAAATCACATTGTAAAAAATGAAAGATAAATTCAATTAATAATGTTTCTGTGCTAGATTTTTATAAGAAAATTGAACTTAAATGTATTTTGAATTGACTTTCTTTATTTGTTAATTTAAAGAAAGAGTAAGTTATCGTTCATGGAAATTGAAAAATCGCGAATCAATTGTGATATAAAATATAAGTGGAATTATTTTGATTTACAGAGATTTTTTGCCTAGATTTATTAAGAAAATAGATCATATACTTATCTTGCTTATTATCATTAATTTAATTATATATATATCATAAAAATATTATTATCAATATGTAAAATAGAAATACAAACATAAAAAAAGAACATCAACAAAGTACAAATGAAACAGTTTCTTCAGAGGGTATTCATTTGTGCTTTATTGATGATCCCCTTTTAATGTTCACAATCACGTTATAATTGACTGAAATCAAAACAAATATAATAAAAATTATGTCGACTTACTGTTTATAATAATTGTTTTTGTCTTTTAATCTACGGAATAACTGTGAAGCTGTCTGTTTCACAGCTTCGTTTGCAGTTGAGTTGAAATCAATACGAAGCAAAGATAATTTCCTAATTTTCTTGCTGCTTTTAAGCATTTACTTGATTTGAAATTTTAGAGTTATCATGTGAGCGTATTTTAGTTACTAGTTGAAAGAAAACAGTCACAGCCTTAAAAAGAGAAATTAGAATCCACATTAAAGCACTGCAATAACTGTTAAACTTTGAAATTCTTTTGAAAACTTAATTTCATAAATTTCTTTTCTGCCTGCAGCGAGGTACAGTAATGTTTTCAAAATTCATAATTCACCTTGCATAATAATCCTCTCCACTTAATTATTATAATATTTCTTTTGAATTTAGTTAATGATATTATGATTGAAAATCAGTCAGCAGTTGAGTAGCAAAAAATTTGAAGCAAAGATGATTTCTCAAAAATATTTTACTGGAAAAGTAGTTGAAATTAGCATAGATTTGAACTTCAAAATAGCTAGAAGAGTCTTCTCTACTATTTCAGTTTGAATGTGCATAATGTAGAGGATGCTAATGTGTGGTTTGTTCAAAAAATGGAGAAAGATTGGTAGGTAAACTTTATATAGATCTAACCCCTAATTTACCCTATATCCATATACACACGCGGGTGCATTACACAACGGCAATTTCGGGAGCAATCTGAGGGCAATAACAATTTCGACAGAATGCAAAAGTCTTTTGCATTTTGTCGTTATGCGAAAGTTTGCATACATTTGACGACCAACGTCGTCTATTCTTGCCTTTACCAGTTGGTAAGTTTAAATTAGGTACATAGACATGCAAACTTAACTGAAGAGATCATTACTGGAAAATCTTGTTCCTTAAAAGTATTTACGTTTGGAGCGGAGAAAATACTCGATATATTCTGTTTAGTACATAAAAAGTATACAAATGATTACCTGGGGGGATAAATAACTTGAAATAGACTGACAGATGTGTATGTGATGCCACAAGAAGCCTTTCATGTTCTGAGATACAGAGGTGATGATATATAACACACTATTATTCGTTCATCAGTAACAGTAACTGATGATACTTTCGAACTAGAAACAGAAAATATTTTGCTATCTGCAAACTGTATGTCTTTTGTACCAATATCTTGAAGAAAGTATGGTGCTATCTGTTAGTCTTTTGAACCAATTTCTTGAAGAAAATATTCTGCTATCTGCTTACCTTTTGTACCAATATCTTGAAGAAGCTATAATCCGAATATCAGAATCCTTTTGGCCTTAAGGACCATTATCTATTTCAGTGGATGTGCTGTGTACTCTCCAAAATCAAATTGATCAACTTCCTATGCATCTGTGGGCTTAAAATTAAGGAATTTTATCAATGAGCATTGTTAGCCCTTCAACTCCTTAATAATTTCATAAGAATCATGAGATATCCCGAAGAAACTTGTATTAATGTTTTGTGTTATCAAAATGGCTAAAGAAAACAAATTCGAATGCTCGAAATTAGAAGAGTTGATGCTCTTGTTGATAAGACGCAATATAAATAATCTATAATATCTTTTCGAATTTTTAAGTTACAAAGGACGTAATAAATATTAAAATCCATCGCATTTTTTGCGTACATTTTGCTTTATCATCAGTTTTTTTCTTTTGTTTTTTTTTTTTAATTATTGGAAATACAGTCGTCAAATGGTTTCTAAATGTGGGAATTTTAATATTGTTTTGTTTTATTTATTATTAATATACTCAAAATTTTTTGATCTTTAAAGTGTGTAAAACTGATTTTGAAGTTCAAAAAAATAGAACATATATATATTATTTAAATATCTAACAAATAAAACAAAGTAATTGAAATTAAATCAGTTTCAAATAAAAAATCATAATGTTCATTAAACTATAGCATAGATTTTTAATGAGGTAAATATCATTTCTGATACACGTAATTTAAGTGGCAACATCAGACTAGTTTTCATCATTAGTTATTTTAATATATTTTAGCATGGGTTGTTGATATTAGTAACAAGGCTGATAAAACACTACATTTGTTTTAAACAAAAAATAAGTAAAGGAATAATGTATCATCAAATAAAATCATTATATTATAAATACTAAATTGTTAGGTGCACCT
>JAPDSC010027146.1:1287-13508 GCA_026290005.1 Latrodectus geometricus
AAATTTAAATTTCTGAACACAGTTTGTATAATATAATTTCTTTATGTGTGTAAAATAAAATGTAATCTAATAATATATAAAATAAAAAAAAATATTTATTCACAAACAGATAATAAATATTTTAAAGAAGAGCAAAAATACTGACATCATTTTCACAATATTATATTATATAATCAATACAATATTAATTCTTATAGTAACTGCTAATTGACAAATGTTTTACTACAGGAACAATATAATACCTATGCAAAATAAAATAAACAGATATGTAAGTTATGTGCTAGTCATAGAGTTAATACAAATTCTATATGCATGAAAAATATTAGATTGCATTTATAAGAACCGAATTATATTATTCATTTATTTTTAATAATTTTTATTAAGAAAACTTCTAATTTAATAAATTAATCCCAAAGTATATAAAATAAGATATATAGCCAAATAAAATTCATATGTATGAAATGAATTAATCTGTTATGAATAGTGCAGTAGAATATCTATTAAGCCTATATTTCCAATACTGGAGTAAAATATATTTGACACTATTAAATAAAAATGGTGTGAACCAGATTTTGATTTCTCATGCTTTCGAAACACCAAAGTATTCAGCTTCAAAACTATTTGGTATGAAAAAAATATGGAAACATTTACATTACTTTCATTAGTTGCTGGGCAATTTGTAAAATTAGGACTGTGTAACCATTTACATCTTGCAAGCCTTATTTATTTATAGAATATTGGCAAAATTAAGATATTGTGTAAAGAATGGTCAGGAAATTTTTGTCCATGTACAAAACTAAATCAATAAAAATAGTTCAAAGAACAATGCTATCAATATAAAATTATCAGATTAAGAAAGCAGTTTTTTCAAAGAAAAAATACACTATCATGTCCAATATTTAGTTTCATAAAACTTATATTGAAATATTGAATATTGAAATTATACAAATATTGAAATTATAAAAAAAAAATATTGAAATTATAAAAAAACAAATATTGAAATTATAAAAAAAAAAGTTGACAAAAATTTTAGGAATAAAATTTCGATTTCATTTAACATCTAAATATGTTATACATGAATTTGTATAGGAATAATAACTTTATATGAAGAAATAAAGAAATTATATTAAAAACTCAACTAATAACAAATGTAAAACAAAATAACACATTAGCCAATCAGTTATTTCACTAAATATATATTACTAAATAACACAAGTGTAATATCAAAAATCATTTATTTTTATGTTTATGAAATAGACATTTAATTTATATTAATATAAACATTTAGTTTATTGTTTATGAAATAGATTAGTTGGTATGGTTACTTAATTGCAACATTAAATCAAAAATTAGACATACTTTTTTATTTTACAGAAATGGTATATGGGAAAATATACAAGCACCCTTAAAACTTAATAGCTTATACAATACATATATATAAATATCATTCTGCACAGAACACTTCAACATTTTGTAATGAAGCATAATACCTTAGGATAATTTTTCCTGACTTATTGTTGAATCTATGAGATATATACTAAATCTGTGAGAAAATTATTGTAATAAAATTTTAAGTTAGAAAAGTGTTGACATTTCAAGCATTCTTAAATATTAAATTAAATAAAATTAGTAATGAGAATAATATTTATCTTTCAATTAGCAAGGATTTGAGATCTATATCTCACTTTATAAGCACTTTTTGCATAGGAAGATGTCTAGTTGTCGATTTTCTGATCTGTTAAAAACAGAAATACAAAGTAAATAGAAGATGTTTGTCAAAATAACAAAATAGTAATATAATTCATTAAATTAAAATTTACTTAGATAATCAAGGATTAAAAAACACTGTTTCTGCTAAATAATTTTCAATATATGTAAATCGTGGAATGGTCAAAGAAATTTTTTTTTATAATAATCTAATTTTATATTCTTAAATATGTACTTTAAGTAATTGTTTTATCAAAAGCCAAGATACAAAAATTTCTACATTAATTATTGGGTTGTTCGGAAAGTCATTTCGTTTTTTTGGGGGAACATGAAAGACATTTTTCGTATAATGAATAAATATTTTATTAAATTATATATTGGCCATTCTGGTCCAACACCTTTTGCCATCTTTCTGGCAGTAACATAATTCCCCTCTCATAAAAGTTTTGGTCCTTGCTGGCAAAAAACTGGTTCAGGTGGTTTTTGACATCTTCATTTGAGGTAAAGGTTTTGCCATCCAAAACATTTTGCAGGGACCGGAACAAATAGTAGTCGGAAGGCGCCAGATCTGGAGAATATGGTGGATGTTGCAGTACGTCCCATTCAAGCTGTAAAAGTTTTTGGCGAGTGACCAAACTTGTGTGAGGTCTCGCATTATGCTGGTGGAACACTACACCCTTCCTGTTGATTAATTCGGGCCTCTTCTCTTTAAGTGACTCATTCAATTTGTCCAGCTGGTGACAATAGACTTCTGAATTAATCGTTGTATTGTCCGGCAAAAGCTAAAAAAAAAAGATTCCTTTGACATCCCACCAAACGGAGAGCATCACCTTTTTTTGGTGAATGTTGGCTTTTGACACGCTTTGAGCCGGTTTATCTTTTCTGCTCCATGACCTCTCGCGTTTAACATTGTTGTATACAACCCATTTTTCGTCCCCAGTAATAATCTGCTTCAAAAATGGATCATTTTCTTGACGTTTGAGGATCGAATCACACGCGTCACCCACACATCGAGCTTCGAGGTTAAGCCCATGCCTTTCAAATGGCCATAAACAGTCGAATTCGACAAATTTGATCTCTCACCGATCTCTCGTGTGGTTATTCGCCGATTTGCATCAACTAATGCCTTTATCGCATCTTTGTCAGCTTCGACCAGCCTTCCAGACCGTGGTACATCTTCGACATCAAAATTGCCCTATCGAAATTTTGCAAACCAGTTCTGGCACTGGCGTACTGTTAACACGCCTTCTCCATACACATCCTTCAACTTTTTTCTCGCTTGGACAGCATTTTTACCTTTTCTGAAGTAAAAATGTAGAATATGACGAAAATGCTGCTTATTGCTCTCTATATTTAAATGGGGAACCAACCAAAAACTACTGCGTAGAATTAATAGAACTTTTTCACACACAAGACTTGCAATATCAGCTCTCAAGACATATAATGGTTATGCGGCTTAAGTGTGAAGTTGGTTTCGAAAAAACTTAATTAAGTCCTCTGGCGGGAAAAAACGAAATTACTTTCCGAACAACCCAATAGTAATACATTAATAACCTTTACATTATTGATTCACATAAGTAAAATTAAAAGCTTACAACTTCTGTGAGTTTATTGTTTTGTATTTGAAATTTGAGTGTAAATTTAAATTAAAACGTGCATTGCATTATTGTATATTAGAATAGGAGCAGTGATTAAATTGCATGTTTAGTTAGGAAGGGGAAAATTAAAGAATAACACCAAAACGAATGAAAATAAAATTTTAATATCAATATTTAACAATAGCATATATGAATGCAAGACTTATTTTAAAATATCAGGTTAGTTATTTTTAGATTTGAATTATAGAGGTTAACTTTTAAAATACAGGGTAGTATATTTTAAATTGAAAACTTAGACTTTTTTATGATGTGCTAAAAATTTAATCAGAGATCAGCAGTATGCAACTTCTGCAGTTCAGTTTATAAATGAGATGCATTTATTGACTTATTTTTTTTATAAATAAGAAATACATTATGTATGCATGTACTTGTAATCAGGCTGCCGAGTTTATCATGATTTAAATGATAATCCACTAAAAAGCTTAGATGATAATCCAACAATGCAAAATCAAAATACACTCACAATGTCTGCCATATTTATTTACAAAAAAAAAACTCAGGTTTAACCCTCCAAAATTGGCAGGGCTCCAGGGTGAAATATTGGAAGATTACTTGCTTATTTAGCATTGGTGAATAAGATTTCGTGACATCGGCTGCTGGCAACCCCAACTTGTGAGATAACTGGCTGGTGAATATGATTGTAAACTAGTCTCCTTTTGAGTGTTACCTGTTATAGATGGTATTTAATTAAAAACATTAATCTAGTATCTAAATACTTAGTGCTCTAAGCTTTAGTTCAACAGTTCATAGGAACTTTTGTATGCAAAATTTTACTGTTGAGTGGCTTAGTTGAAAAATAAAACTAAACAGGAAACAGTTGTGTATAAGCAAAATCATTTTTAAAACTGTTTTTACATAATAAAATTTGTTCATTTGAAATTTCTTCTAAATTTAAGTTAATAGGTATTAACCCCTTAACCGGCTATCCCGACTTAAGTCGGGCAAAAATTTTTGTGCGTTTACCGGCTATCCCGAGCCCCTTGGTAGGGGCAACAGGCTTCACTGCAATGCTTCAAGTTCAACCCCCAGAATTGACGGATTGCCGTGAAATCGCAATTTGGAAACTCCCTCACTGAATGGTTACGGTTGATTTAACTAATGCGAGCGTAAATGGAAAGAGCTGAGAGAATTTTCAGAATCCTCTGCTTCAAGGAAACAACAGTTTTATTATTACGTTTTATTTTTCTATATTTATTCTCATTTAAATTTTATAGTTAGAAAATAAGAAGTTAGATAATTATTATTAAAATTAGACTTGTTAAATAAGTAATACATTAAATATTTATTTTTTAACTTTATAAGCGAATTTAGCATTTCAAACGATTCTGCAATGGCTTTTTACATAGTTCTTTTATATTTAGATTTTATTAAAATTAGATTATATATTTTGTTCTGTGAACACTTAATTCTCGTGATCTCTCAGGTTTTAATTATTTTCCCATTATACCTAATTTTAATTCAAAAATTGAATAATTTGTTAGTAGAAATATCATTAAATGCTTATATATTTTCATAAATAATTGAAAAAAATGGAAAATTTTTATCTTAATCTTCGTTTTTTAAAATAGGTTTTTATGTAAATAAAACAATAGAGATTACATCACTTTTTGTTGAACGTTAAAACATAGCATTAAAAATTTAATTATCCTCTCAAATTTGATTTTAAAGTGATTAATATATTTAAATTTTTCTTCATAATGAAATCATTTTCATAGAAAAATAATATTTATGAATTTCATAATATACATATACATTTATGAAAAAAATAGATATAAAGTTTTGGCATGAATTATACATTAACTGAACACATTTACAAATATTATAAATGAAAATATTTGCAAATTCATGTTTTAATTATACTTTTAAAGTTTATTTTATTATAATTATAACAACCAATTAAAAATCTGGAAATAAAACGAGAGTTATAAAACAGTAAAAATATAAATCTTAACATTATGAAATTAATTTTATTTTTATATCGTAACATCTCGTTAATATTTTTTGTTTGAAATCAAATATTCAGATTTTAAAAAGTACGGTTTTAAAGCAATATTAATTTTCCAAAATGTACAGAGTTTTCACCATTTTTTAGGTGATTCATTATTTTTTCTTCTATTATCACTATTTTTTCTTCTGTGAAATGAAGATAATTTGTAAACTATCAGTCAAATTATAAAACTAAATAGACACCATATTTTAGAACCTAAATTTAGGTAAAATACTTTTTTACCGATTTATTGTTTATCTGCAGAATTTTTGATAGTACATAAAATCTTTAAAATAAATCATGCGCGTTATATTTTTAGGCACTTTCTTTTAATCTTTCTCTAAATTTACCACTTGTAATCATTCTCATTTTAAAACACTTATTTTTAGTGAAGAGAAAATATTTTATTTAGAAGTAATATGAATACGTGAAAAAATGTGATATTGATATATTCTATATTAAATAATTACTTATTAGAATACTATTGTAAATAAAAATATTAATGTTTCTCCATATATATTTTTGCTTTTATTCTCCTTTGAAAAACAAATTTTCATGAGAGACAAACTGTTTTTAATATTTGTGCAAAACAATTCAAGAAATATTAAAAGATATAATACAAAAAAATATATACAACATGGATTCTCGTACGGAAAGATATATTTTATATAATTAGAAACAAAAATTATTTGGTACTAGGAATTAAATATGAAAAATTTACAGTCACAAAATTTTTTTACCACAAATTCAACTGAAGTCAACAATATACTGCATACTCTGAAGTATATTATTATGCAATTAAGTTAGCTTTTTATATTTTTTAAATTATTAAAAATATACAATTTTTTCTATATACTTCAGTTTGTATGTATTAAAGCACAACAGAATCATTTCTTTTAATGATTTTGAAAATTATTTCAGGATTTTAGAAATATAGTGTTGATTTTGAAAAGTATCTGCAGTGAGTAAAAGCTAATAATAATTAGACAATAAATTAACTACTTCTTACAGCTATTTAAAATCATGACAAGTATAACTATCGGGACACTACAAAAATAGTTTTTTTTTATTTTATTCAAAATAAATGAAATAAATTAAATTTCCTATAGAATAAAATTTTCAAAATAATTTAATAAAATTAATATTTAATGTAATAAATTATTATAACAGAGACATGTCGACATTTTTTAGCAGAACATACGAAAGTAAACTACTAGCACTTGTGGTTACTTCATCTGACAGCGATTGATGGACTTCCTGGCAGTAAGTCATTAAAATGCGATTATTGTCAGGTGGTCTAGGGTAAAGCGGAAATACGTCCCATCAAGAATTAGAGGCTCTTGTATTCTTGACAAGCTCTAAAGGGGGAAAAACTTGCTTTGCAGTGAAAGCCAAAACTATGTTGCCACCACGAAGCAAAAACGAAGCACTTTCTTCACCGAACCCCAGACGGTTAAGGGGTTAATATAGCATTACATTTGCATGTACTAATGTTATACAATTTTTATATTAATGTTTTATCATTAAAATAATTATATTTGCAGCATAATGCATAAATTTTGTGAGTTCTGTTCTCTTTTATAAAAATTGCACTTTTAATGACCATGTGGAAATTAGTGAACCATGTGCATTGATTTACAAAAGTTCATGGATGTTTATTTCTTGCTAAGAAAGTTCAAAGAATTGCAAACAACATAGAATTATAAATATTTGAAATGTTGTTAAAAATGTAAAGTATAAGTATTGTTTAAAATGCTTTTACTCGTTTGAAGAAAAGGAAATCATGATCACAATGTATTAATGCAGGAGAAATTCAAGTTATGCATTTTACTCATTGTTTGATTTTTCAGTTGTATAATTCATTTCTTGGCCATATTCTAGTCTTCAAACATCAACTCTTGTAATTTTTGATGGAGGTGTTATTTCAAGGCTATAATGATTATAACAATAATTTAACAAGATAAAAGTATGTGTATTGACATTTGCTTAATTTCCCTCTTGATATAATTAGAGAGCTACTGTTGAGAATGCAGCAATGGAATAAAAGCTACTTTAATAATTTAATAAAAAATTTTGGTTATTGTCATGCTTTTCTGGCATATTTTAGTGATATTAAATTGTAAGCTCTAACATGAATAACAATTTACTAAGTCTGATAATAAGAATGTCTAGCTCTTAATGTTGGAGCTGAATTGAAAATTTGTCTACACTTTCTTAATGGTATAGAAATTAAAAGTAAAATATATACCTTTGAAATGAATTTACAAATAAGATATATTGAAATATTTTTTTGAAACCATAAATATGTGTTAAATTTAAGTAATTTGAAAATAGTAAAAATTTCTTTGTAGAAGTGTTATTGTATTGAATGGAGACACATGCACATTTTATTTGCTGAATCTTATTTGTATCATTGCAATTTTATTTGTTTATATTTAGTATTTGAATTGTATAAAAATTAGATTATTTGAAAATATAAACTGCATTTATTTATGAAGAAAAATATTTCAGGCTCGTCAAGTCAACAGGGTGTGTAATGCTTTGGCTCTTTTGCAATGTGGTGCTACTCATCCTGAAACTCGTTCTGCTTTTTTGCTAGGTAATGAAAGAAAAAATGTTTATTTTTCTTTGAAAAAAATAACAAGATTAGGTTTTTTTAAAAAATTCTTTTAGTATATAGGCTTGAATATTCACTTGTTTTTATTTATAGGCTTGAATAATAAGAAACAAAGAAAATAAATTTGCGGAATGTTATAATTTTTGCGATTCTTATTCTGTTTGTCAAAATTTCTTTATTGTTCAAATTTGCTTTTAATTTCATTTAAGATTGCTAAATTTATGTAATATATGAAAGTATTATTATATATTATCTACTTATTATAACTCATTTTATTATGATTGATGTTGTACTAAGAATGCCAAGAAAGGAAAAACTGACTTTAAATGCTAGATGTGTAAAATGTCTTGAAATTTGTCAATTATTTATTAAAAATATATACTATGTGTAATTTCATTTTTAATTTTCCTTCTGAATTCTCCAAGTAAGGGATACAAAAATATTGCATTTTTCAATTACTCTAATTTGTATGCATTTTTGAATTATGTTTCACTGTATTTTATATTCTTTCATTTTGATTAGCTTGCAAAACATTATATAGCATTTCTTGAAGCCAATTTATGTTGACAATTAAAATTAAATACTGAGATTTAAAAATACAAAATGTTTGCTTCAGGTTGATTTCTTGAGCAAAAATTTTTGCCAGAAAAATCTATATCTTTAAATGCAATTTTTCCAAAACATTTAATTGAGGTATATTTTACAGTTAATTAGAAAATGGATCAAAATTTGAAATTAATTACATTTATTTTATGAGTATTGTTAAATTTAGTAAATTTGTATACAATTGTGTGCTCTTATTTAAATTCATTCACATAGACTTCTGTTTTTCTTCAGATTTTATGCTCTTGGCTAACTTTTCTAATTTTAAGACCTTCTGCAAGTCTTATTTAATCTGTTTATTCATACAGTAGTATTAACATAAGCTTGTAAATATGCAAAGAATTGAATCTGCTGATTTTTTTATCATAGTTATTTCATGCTTTTTTAGACATTAGCCTGAATTTGAGATGGCTTTCATGCAATAATTTCAGAAATTTAAAAAAATATTTTAAAATTTAATGGTAGTAAAATGTAAAGCATTAAATGGTAGTGAAATTTATTTTAATTAATAGTTCATTCAAGAATTTTTAACAGTAGTTCTGTTATAAATAAAAACGTTTTGCTAAATCTTTCATTATGTTTCTGTTTATGAATGTAATTAAGTTATAGATTACTCCATGGATATTATTTAAATTTCTGTGAAACTCTGCATGGTTATATGAATTTGGAAGACATTGAAACCTTATAAAGGGTTTTATATAAGTCTGAAAAGCTTAAACTTTCAAATTAAAATAAGTTTATAATAAACTGTTAAATTGATATTCTTCCCATTATTTTGATGAGATAAGTTAAAAATTTAGGTATTTTGAAATCTGATATAAAAGTAAAACTAAGTCATTTCTTATGAATTAATAGAATAAACCACTGTTGAAAAATGATATGAAGATTGGAATAGCACAATGTAAACCAATAAAATAAAGCTATTTGCTGTTCACCATTTAGTTGTCTTAGTGCACATTAAATCGCTATGTAATGTTTTTGTGCTCTGTTGAACAAATGATGGCAATAAGAATGTAACAGTGCATGTAAGTGTAATTTTCAACCAGAAAACTAGTTATAAACAGATTATTCCATGGATTGACAAAGCATTAATGGAATTGTGCTGTTCATATTCATAAGTAATAATTACACAAGTTAAATAAAGACTTGTTTCTAAATCAATCATATCTTGTACAGATGGGAGAGTTAAAATTCAAAGTATTTGAAAAAGTCAAATGGAAAGTAAATGACTGAACTCATCAAATATTCATAGTTGAAAATCAACATGTCATGAAAATCACAATTTTGTATAGGTTACTTCTTTTTTTAACAGGTACTTGCTTTGAATGGTCATGATGACTGGTATTGTTAATGTTATCACCAAATGATAGGCAAATGGTTAATGCTGTGTCCTTTAATAATTCATGGGTTCAGTACTCCTCTCAGATTTCTGTGTTTGTTATAATTCAGAATATACTTTAAATTGTAGCTTCTATTCTAACTAGTTTTTGTGCACAGAAAATGACTGTTGAATATCAAACCAACGAATGCCATCACAACTGGAATTTAGAATTTTTTTCTAAAAAAATGATGTAACAATAATTTTAGAAGGTATTGACAAGCTTTTTATGTATTGATAAAACATTCTATATTATTCAACAAACTAAAATTTGTCTTACTTTAGGGAAAAAATCCATAATATATAGACTTATATTTTTGGATTTCATTATGTATGAGGAAACATATTTTTTTTAAACTGAAAAAGTTCATGAAATTTACAAACAGTATTATGCCTAAATGGAATGATATTGGTAGTAATATTCTTGTGAGAAATATTTTGAATGCAAAGTTATTATTCATTACATCAAAAAATTCCATTAACACTATTTAAAATATCTTATAAATATAAAATAATATTTAAAGTTTTAAAATTTATGTTACAGTCAAAAATAGGCACTGTATTTGACTTAAGCTATCTATAAATGTTTATCAGTGATAGAAACACTTTAGATATAATAAGATTCCTTTATTGGTATAGTGTAGGAACACATTTGGGATAAAATACACTTTGGATTTGACTAGGAATTCCTTATACAAGTGATGAATAGTGTTTAGAGGGATATTGTAATATTCTTCCTGGAGATATCGCGAAAAATCCGGGAGAGATGCCAGTGGAAGATATTGATCCCATGTTAAATGTTCTAAATTAGATCACACAGGTTGTCGAGATCAAGTCTGTGCAGACCAAGACAGAATTTCATCCTCGTATCTATCAAACCATGATTGGACAAGTCTCGCTGCATGGATAAGTGCATTATCCAGGAGAATCATATCATTTGCTGGAAGGAAAATTTATAATAGGATGGACCTGATCTGGTAAAATTTCTATATACTTCTCTCTTTGATCCTTTCTTTCATATTTTCATTAGTCACAAATATAATTGATAAAGCAAAAAACATGGCTGTTCATATTATCCCTTCTGTACTATCTATCTCTATGCTTGAAACTTGGAAAGAGACAACTGCAATCATCTGTTTGTGCTAATATCCCCCAAATTTCCACCTTTTCTGTTCTAGGGAAAATTGTGAAAAACAATTCACCTGACTATATTGTTTTCTTCCACACATCTCTCGATTAGAATACCATTGCAAATGATGCTTGGCCTAAACATCTGTGACAAGCATCTTCGGAATTGCTGCTGTGGCATAAATCCTCTGTTAATGTGGCCTTGTAACTGTAATAATTGACGCTAGAGAATTTGGATTCTGATGGAGAACTGCATTCTCTTTTGCTACAGTTCAGGTTTTAGATATTACTGTTTGCTTCAATACCCCTTTTGTTTCTTATTGCATTTTTTCCATACACTATTTTCCTTTGTTGTATTTGTTTTACTGAGTATTCTGTCATGACTTTATGCACTATATTTCTTGAAATGGTTAAAAGTTGCAAGGTTTAAGTGACACTTGTTCCAGCTAAACTTGCTCACGCCATTTGGCTTCTTTGAAAATCAGAGAGGTCTGACATTTATGCTTTTAAAATATATTTGAATTTTGAAAATCCTGAATCTTACAGAACTTCAGTATCAACAGAATATATACATTTCTACTTTTTTTTTTTAAAAAAAAAAAGTAAATATCATATTTTAAGTCTTGTGAAATGCACTAAAAATTCTGCTTATCAAAGGTGTTTTTGTAATTTTGATAACCATCAGTATGTAATATGGTAATTTAATAAAAAATAGAATTTAAGTTATTCAATTTTTAAAGATATAATTTTCAAATGTTAAATTGAGAGAGAAATTTAGCAAAGTTTGAAATATTTGATTAATTTTACTGTTGAAGTTTTCTATATAATTTCTTAATCTTATTCTATAGTAGTTTTTGTAATTATTTAGTGATTTTGCTTTGTTTACTTTTCAAATAATAATTTTTGTTCCTTTTAGCCAATACTCCTCTTTATTTATTTCCATTTCTCAATACTTCAAATAAGACAAGAATATTTGAGTACTTACGTCTTACTAGCTTAGGTGTTATAGGTGCTCTTGTCAAAGTAAGTATCAATACATATTAGCTTATTATCAAGTTGTTACAAAAATTCAGTGAATTCATTTTTCATCACTTGTATTCCTGATAATGTTTGGTTGTCTAAAAATAATTCTAAGAATTTATT
>JAPDSC010027147.1:0-23478 GCA_026290005.1 Latrodectus geometricus
ACATCCTCTTTATTTAGGGGGACTCTAAGAGGATGTATGAAAATTTTTTATCAAAAATCCAATTTGTTCTATTATTTTTTAAATTGACTTTTGTTACAAATTTTATATGCTGCACACAAGACAGCGATGGCCTGTTTGATTATGGCGTAGTTCTCCCTATAAAAAGGAAGTGAATCCCGACTTAACCATTGTGAAAAAAATCCAGTATTTTCACTTAAGACTGCTACAGCAAGTTATATAGGTTGTAGTCACAATGTTCTACAAAAATATGGTATTTTGGGGATCATAACGTCAATTATTGAAGACTCTTCAATTTCATTTCTGCTTCTAAAATGTAAAGATTCCCTCCCGGCTGTTTCCACTTAACTAGTGTTGTTGTTATGATCATCTTTCATGATCTAGCAACAGCTACATCTGGTTGATGTGTACATATTGGGGGATATAAAAACTCATGAAGAAAGTAGGGAACAGCCTCTTTAAGTCGAAGAGATTGTAGCACCCGAAGGGAGAAGACTACTTGGCTGGTAGAGCTTAACTCTTGGCTAGGTACAAGGAAGTATGCTGTTGCAACAGCAAAAACAACATATTGCAGACAATTACTAATGTAATTTGCAAAGTATATTATCGAAAAAAAATGTTTACAAAATTTCTATGAAAAACTTGTTTCTCAAATTATTAAATATAGTTTCATTAATCCAGAAAAATTGATTCCAAATTAAAATAACTGAAGCCTTGTTCATTTTGGACAACAACATACAAAAATAACATAATAAAAACATACAAAATAAAACATTACAAAAGTTTATATATGTTATATATTGTCGTATATAATAAGATTTCTTAACTTCTATAAGGTTAAAAAGATTCGATTTTTTTTAAATTTTAATTTCCCCGATTCTTATTTAATTTTAGGACTGGAACAAGTTTTCTATGCTATATGTGTTTGTGATACAGATAATATTCGTTGAGTTTCACAATTACGAGACCTATGCATTCCTTTCCTACATTATGAAAGATTAGAAACTGGATATAAAAAAAAAACGAATTTTCGCCAATGGTTGGCTTTTAAAAATAATAATAAATTTTTAAAGCAATCAAAGATAATTCGTGAAGGACAATCAGTTACAACAGAACTGATTCTGGAATATATATTTAATTGCTTAGACTGTGAAATCAAAAATTGTCAAATTTTTAATCAAGATTATATCTTTTGCCACCCTAAAGACGTTGGCTACTTTTTGTGCTTCCGTGGTTGTATAAATTTGCCCAGCTTCCATTATGATTGTAACAACTAATTTCTATTGTATCCAAAACATTACATTTTGGATTTATGGGGATTAGCGATAGAACACCTCTACTCAGATCATTAGATCTCAGGTTCGAGCTCTATGAATGTTGCGTTTCTGCCTTCTGCATTGTTGTCTGTCGGAGATGCTTGGGAGTTTTTC
This sequence comes from Latrodectus geometricus, assembly GCA_026290005.1. Classification (NCBI taxonomy): domain Eukaryota; kingdom Metazoa; phylum Arthropoda; class Arachnida; order Araneae; family Theridiidae; genus Latrodectus; species Latrodectus geometricus. The sequence continues at coordinate 1,449 of JAPDSC010027147.1, forward strand.
TGGTTTCCTCTCTTGCATTGCATAAATATAGTCCACACTATGAGAAAGCCCTCCCGAAAGGCAATTATGTGATGAACTATAAAATGTACTTAAAAGTTTTAGGTCATTAAATAGTTCCCAACGGGGTACCGAAAACATTACGTTTTGATTAATAATATTTAATTTCTTGGTGTTTTCAATTTGATAATTCATTCTTAAGGTAATTTTTTAAGACATAAAATCAAAAGTCAAAGTATTCATTAGCTTTTTAGCCATATAAATTTCACCTCACGTATGTTCAACAGGGGATAATCAATAGTGATAATGATCAATTGATATTTTTACTTTTGACATCATTAAATATCTAGGAGCTGTAGTACATTCCTTGGTTATATTGAAAGGGCAAATTTCTGTGGATATTGAAACAAAAATTTTCATTATAGTACCCTTTATTTTTATTTTAAATATAGAACACAATCATATAATATAATAGAATCTTATCTGAATCAAGATATCAGCGATTCTCGCGTTACTTAATAATTTCCAATATTTACTAACTCAATAACTCTATATCATATTACTCTCTCTCTAGGATCTGCGCTCTATAGTTTCTATAGTATTAAAAATGCGTTCTATAGTATTAAAAATGTTTTCAAATAATTCTGATTAATCACAATAATATGATATATTCACTTTTTGCATGGATTGTTTCCCCGTAAAAAAACTATACGGAGAATCGTGTAGAATAATCTGCAACAACTTCTATATGTGGTCACTATGTAAAGATCACAATACTACTTAACAAACATTTAATTAGAAATAACGGTTTACAGATATGACTGCGTGTGTTACACTTATGAGATTCTAGCAATAAGCCAGGATTTTATGGTCAAAATTCGTTTCCAGATTTAATATCATTTAGCATGCAAATAAGAGAATTGTTTTGTCTTACAGTAAGAGTTTTATTTCCTAAATAACTATTAATTTTATTTTTCTGATCACACCATAATGAAATTAAAATTAATTTTTTAAATTAATTTAAAAGGTATCAAATAAAATAAACGATATAAATTAGAGACTCGCGAACAGAAACAAAACGAATAACTCACATGAATGTTAAAATAGCAATAAAAATGGGTTGTGTTCTTAGGAAAAATCTATCCGACAGAAGGCGGTTTGTCATGAATTATCGAGAGATTCACACATCAGAAAGGGAAGTTATCGGTATTTGTAAAAAAAAAAAAAGAAATTCTTATAAACTGCTATTTGCAATAACTATCACTAAACGTTTGCAACTGCTATCTACAAAGAAAACTAGGCGAATTAAACCTCTGTAATTGCCTAAAGTGTTTGCCTTTCGAGTAAATCACCTTTCAAAGTTAATCTTGAAACCTATAACTCCCCCTACTGTGAAAAGTGTTGAATTAAAAGTGTATAGCCATAAGCTTTTAATTCATCCTTTTCACAGCAAGCCATTCAAAATTCTCCAACTAAATTACTTAACAAACTTTTCAAACATTAAGGCTATATGAAATTCTCTTGAACACTGGCTCTTAATTCAGCATTAAAAAGCCACATTAAAATTTTAGTGCAAGACGTTTACTTAATAATGACTTATAAATATCTGATAAATGATGTATTGATATCATTCACGATTTCAACAAAATTCCACTTACTAAACTCAGAGCAGTAAACTTCTTTCGGGATTTTCTTTTACATAATTCATATTCTTGAATACACACATATATTCATAGCTAAAAAAAACATGAATTCCTTGTAACACTGGGGCTTATTTCAGTCTTGACTGCTAAAAGTCTCTGTGAGTTACTGGATTTTAAGACGTATAATATAATTTCATATTAGATATTTTGTTCATTCATTATTTTATTTCTTTTTTTAAGGTACAACAACAAAAAGTATGGTTACGGCGTCACTACTCTCAAGGATGGGACCAAAGAAGAAGGGAAGTACAAGAACAATGTCCTGGTGTCTTCTGGGAAAAAGAAACATCTTTTCATGCTAAGATCATCTAAATTCAGGGAGAGGATTGACGCAGCTGTAAACGCTTCTCGCAGAGCCTCCCATATAGCGCTGCAAAAGGCAGATATCGCGATCTCCAGGTATGTAATATCCTTATATCTAACTCAGCACTGATATCTGAGTTATTTTATATCTAATATTATTAATGCAAGTAATATTCCCATAAATTGAATATTTTTAAATTTAATACATACCTTAACTTAAAAAAATTTTGTTACACTGTATTAAAAGGTGTCAATTGGAATGAAATCACAAAGTCACACTTTCATCACCATGATGTAAATCTGATTCATCTACTTAATCAGCATTTTTCAATTCTTCAGTTGTCTAGTAACATGACTAATTATGTATAGAACCAAAACTTTTTGTCACCTTGATTTTTTTTCATAAAAATTCCATTCTTTAAGCATTTTAGCATGCAAAATATTTTCCTATGTACGATTCTTTCTATGATTCAACTGAAGGAGAAATTAATTAGTTCGATGGACAAATTATGGAGGTAGAACGATGAGTCTTGAAGGATAGAATTTTTCAATGTTTTTACTCATAGATAAATAAGGAAACTTTCTGAAGAAATAAATAAATTAATGTGAAATTATTTGCATAAAAAAATGTGCCAGAGTTTAAGAAGAATGTTCAGAATGATAATAAGAATATTTTCTGACGTGTATCGAGTGACAATGAGTCCTAATTTCAAGCAAGTGTCAATGAATATAAACTTTCGTATCCTTTTCTCTGAATACCATGGCATTATTATTGAGGTTATTTTAATTTGCTGCTTTCCATAAGCTATACTCACAGTTAAATTTGCTGCAGTATTGATATTCCCCTCGTAAAAGATCAATATTGACTTTAGATTAGTATTAAAGTTTTAGAGAACTAATGACGAATTTGTATCAAACAGAATTCATTTAAGGCTAAAATACAAATTCTCTGTTATAAAATTTATGATCTAAACTTTCATTTTAAGCTTTATAAAGATACAAATAATTAAATTATTTAAGTTTTCAAGAGATACATAAATTTAATTACACGTCTCAGAACATTCCTTACAACAAAAAGTATTTTGATTTCCCATTTATCAACTAAACTGTTTTCATTTTGACATATACATATCAACACACTCTTTTACCTTTTTTTAACACATTAACCTTAAAAACGCATTCCTAAGATTATTTATTATAAATACTGAAACATGTCTTCATGTTGCAAAAAAGTTTTTGCTTACATTTATCGTATTTTCTAGATACTTTATTCAAATCTATCTATCTAATAGAAACAGTCTGCCTCAAATTATCTAAAAACAACAAACATTCTCTTAGTTACAATTTTTTTCATAAAGTTGCAAATGTTAACAACATTATACAAAGTGAATAGTAAACTCTTGTCTTACTTCCTCAATTTTACCATACCGATGAAGTTATAGTTGTTGTAAGACGACATATTTTCTGGTGTTTCCAGTGGTAAATTTCAGAAATCAGTGGTCCTATTTCAAAAATTAAGAGAGATATTGAAAAATTGGTTTAAAATCAAAGGATATCTTGAAGCTATACCTACAATGCGTAGTTTTGTAGTATTTATGACTACAAATTTTACTAAATTCTTTATAATAATTGTCTAAATATTGTTAAAAAAAAACCTTTCCACATTATGAATTCACCATTGCATTGGCATTGAAAATACTTGATATGATCTGGATCTAGTTATATTGAAAATACCTGAACTGGAGGAAATGCTAGCTTTGATTTTTAAGCAAAACCAGCATATTCTAAAACTAAAAAAATAGAAATGAAAAGTGTTTTCCTGTTCACATTTGAAAACAAATATATGAAGAAAATAAGCTATTCTGCTTGGCTTTCTTTATTAATTTCAATTTGGGGGGGGGAAGTATATATAAATATCAACAGCGTCCTTATGATTAAAATTTAATTACATTATATTTCTATCAAAAGCGCCGTAAAACCCTTTTTTTTGCTTCCAAAGGTACAGGAAATCCCTGTAGAAAAACAAACAAATAACAGACAAATATTGATTTACAAACAATATACAGATATGTACCTATTCTAAGTCATCAATCTAATTCTTTCTTTTGTTCTTCTGAAAAACATTTAAAAAGAATATATATAAAACAAAAATTTCTATAGACTTAAATGAATAAAATGATTTTTCATGAAAAGACTTAAAATTTTTATTTTAATTTAGCTTTTAAAAGAAAAATAAGTGAACATTTGAAACGTTATATATATATATATATATATATATATATATATATACCAGCAGGGTGTTATGGTGTGATTCTGTCTCACCATTTTCTTAACTTTGAACACACATAAGTAGTTCCAAAAATATTTCAAAAAAATATCAGGTGTAAACATATGAATATGCCCTTCAAACGCAATGACTTAAAATTTCTCTCGTAGTAAAACTTGAAAGCTGGTGGTCTCATCCTGAAAGCTGAGTGAAATATTGTAAAAAGTCAATTAAAAATTGTAAAACAGCAGTGATTTGCAGCAAATGTGCCTTTCTCATAAAAATGTGAAAAAACGCTTCTCAGTAAATTGTTTTGGTTGCAAATTCTAAGAAAAGACAACTAATTTCTTAATTTTATCGCTAGAGACACTAAACCCTCTCTTTTTGTAGATTATAGCTCTTTTTTCATGCTATGAGACCTTTTTATGATCTTAAATTCAACCTTCTCAGTTAAAAAAAATTGAAGCAGAACTTTACAAAGCATTGTATATATGCATATACTCAAACCTGTTTTGGGACGGTGAACAGCAACCGCATAAAGGGATACCCATAAAAAATATCTCACAAAACTTCACCGGGTACAGCTATAAAAAATAATTTTCTTAAAGCAATTAAAGTTTTTTATACGGCGAGTACGAATCACAAAAAAAGTCTCAAGTTGAAAATAACTCAGAACCTTATGAAGTAACTAAGAATTGCTTTTCTAATCAAGACACGAAGCTAGTGCATTCAAGATAGCGATACCCCGGTAAGGCAAAGCAAAAAAAACGAATTTTAACTAAAATGTCGCAAAAATTTTAAATGAAATAAAAAGTGATAAGAAAAATTATATGGACCAGTACTAAATTAGGAACATGAAAGAACTGGATATTAAATCTTACTTATAACGGGGCGACAATACATATATAATAATTGGCTGATGCAATAGTAATGTAAAATTATGATATACATATATGAAAAAATAAAAAATAAATAAATAGAATATTAAACTACACTGCTCAAAACAATTAAAGGATATTGTGGTTTTAGGTGGGTCTTGTGGCTGAGAAACTTTTTAGCTGATTGATACATGGTCGTCAGACGTAGTATATGAGAATAGATTACACATGAGAATAAATTACACATGTTTGGCAGAAAAAAATGCATTTTATTGCTCATTTGTGTACAAAAGGAAAGAAACACAATTCGTGCATGTGAGAGAAAAGGAATAAGAAAAGGTGTTTTCTTCAAAGGAAATCATTTTCAGTAGGGGGTATGACTTCCACTGACGTCCAGCAACGTTGGACACCTTTGTGGCATGAAGTCAATGAGGCTATTAATCACGAGTAGGGATATTCTGTACCACTCTTCCAGAAAAAAATACCCCCTACAAAGTTCAAATACTCTTTTCAGTTCTTGGAGAGTTTGTGGGGGTAGTTGGTGGCCAGCAACTCTTCTTCCTAGAGCGTCCCAAATGTGCTCAGTTGGATTCATGTCTGGAGAACACGCTGGCCATTTTATTCATACGATTCCTTCATCGAAAAGAAAATCCTCCATCAGGTTAGCATGATGTAGCCTGCAGTTATCTTTCATTAAAATAAAGTCATCTTCGATTGTTGCAGCGTAAGGGACTACAATAGATCTGAGGATCTCATCTTTATATCGGCGAGCAGTCAGACGTCCATCTCGAATGATATAGAGGTCTGTGCGCCCGTCAATGGAGATGCCACCATACACCAACACTCCCCCACCACCAAACTAACACTTTCGTGCACGAACGCAGGATTATTCCTACTGCCACTGTCCTTCCAGAAGAAAATATGTCTATTATCAGGATGAACAGAAAAACGGGACTTGTCAGAAAAAGAAAATTGCTCCATTCATTTCTCCACCATTTCACATGCTCTGTTGCCCACTCCCTGCGGTCGCGACGATGCCTTTATGTTAGTTTAACACATACCATCGGTAGGCGAGTATACAGATCTACACCATGGAGCCGATTTCGAACAGTCTGAGTTGAAACCGTGGTATCAGTAGCCGAGTAAAGGTGTTGTTGGAAAAGAGTAGCGTTCATATTTTGGTATCTCCGAGCCACTAAATAACGATTTTCCTTGGGCGTTGTAGCCCGTCTATGACCTTGCCCTGGTCTTCTGCCTGTACTTCCAAAAATGGTTCCAGTCTCCAAAAATGGTTCCAGATCCTGTAAATCACACTTTGTGACACTCCAATGCCTTGCGCTACTTTGGCTTGAGTTGTGCCCCCTTCTAACCAACCATCAACTCCCCAAGCTTCTGAATCGGTTAAATGACTTCGCTGAGACATCGTACTCATAGAAACAAAACAGTCACTGAATACCGATCATCTTTGTCTTTCATTCAGTTGAAAGTCAAATTTGATTCACTGCCGCTGAAGCGACGTGAAGAACTCAAAATTAGCATACTCCACAGCTTGAAAATCAGAAAAAATTTGGATTTGTGATTCGCTTCTCCCATTTTCGGCAAAAGAATTTCGCTTATATCTTTATTTTATATAAAACTTACAATATCCTTTAATTGTTTTGAGTAGTGTATTTCATTTTTTATTGAAACTTTCGTCAATTATGTTCCAAACTGATTAAAACTTTCATATACCACGCAAAACATAACCGCCCAAACAAAAAACTCACAGAAACTCAGGTTTGAATGTGTGTATAGATATTATGTAAATTTCTCTTTGAGAATAAAATTAAGCAATTATTTTGTTAATTTTAGCTATACGGTTTTTTTTTTATTTTTTATTTTTTTTAAATAATTGATACTTATTAATATTCATAATCGTAAGCAAAAATATTTTACTTAATTACTAAAAAAATTATACTGTTATGTGATATTTTTTCTCCGTATTCATTTTTAATCAAACTATTTAGTAAATTAATAAAAAAACTTCTTTTAATGTTTTCATTAAATAATGCTGCTACTCTAATAATATGCCTTTATTGTGGAACAAAAAATCTCATAAAATAAAAGTTAATTAAAAATTTATTTTAATTATTTCTTATTTTTATTTTCTTTTTTTAATTGTTTATAATTTAAATTAATTTCCATTTTTATTTTCCTTATTGATAGAATTTATTTTCTAACATTGATCTTTCATCTTTATGCCATTCCTTAAAAGACTGGCATTTACGACAGTAAAATTAGTAAAAATCATACAATAAGTTTTCTGAAAATTTAATACATCGTTTTAAAATATTTAAATCACAGTACATATTTTTGTTTTTGCATTCTGTTTTGTGTATGTGTGTGCTAAAATTATACAAATGATGTATGATTTTTATTTTACACAAACTTTTGATGTTATTTCAGATATTTGTATAAATTTATTCACATACATATTTAATGAACAAACATTCATTTATACCAATTTTAAAGAAACATAGATTACGGATTAATTGAATTTCTAATATGAATTGTCTTTTTTTATCTCAAAAAACCCCTTTTCATTCATCATGTATGTTTTTCCAATCATCTTCAATACAGTTCTTTTAATATGTTGCTTACAAATCATTGGCCACAAAAATGTAATGCGGCATGACTTAGCTCGCAAAATGTAAACGTGGTCCATATGCCGAAACCTGTGGAACGAAAGTTCATCCTGCTAGGCTTAAGGTTGCCCATCAAAGTGTCTCAATTTTTTTCTTTTATATTGCAATTATAATAAAAATTTATAAAATATAATTTACATAATTTTAAAATAAATTTATATAATAAAAATGTAAATAAACGTTTTGCTTATTAATATTATATCATATGAAAAAATTACATAGAAAAATATTATCGAAGAAATTTTACATCTCAAACATATTCGCTGAAAAATCAAAAACATGATAACGTTTATATTGTTGAGAATTCTCGTTGAGAGTCGAAAAATTAAAAATGGAATAAAAATACCAATTAAATTTTACATAAAAAATGGTAAACTAAAAACATCTTTAGAAATACCAAAAACAGATCTGATGATTCATTAATATAATTTAACTTGCTGATTATATATGCGCATTTTAAACATTGGAAATTTTATGTTTTATAAAATGACATATATTCTCTAATTAATTGGTAAAATTACTTATCTTCTGAGAAAAACAAAAATAATTGAAAAATTTCATACATACAATAATCTTTTTCTCTTTAAAAAAACTTAGGTAGCTAGCTTGAATATACTTATCTTGTTATACAAACAAGAAATATATCTTTAGTGAAGTATTTTTGAAATGTCAGAAAAACCTGCCATTATTTGGAAAGGAAAAATAAGGAAACTCCGCATGGAAGTTGTTGGTCAAGTAGACAAATTTTCTCTCTTTTCCACCTTCAGAACAATAGAAAGAGAAAAAATAGCGAAAATATTCTCGAGATTTACATTCCAGGGATTTGAATCAAAGTGTTTCTCCAACGAAGAGGAAGACTATTCAAGACTACAGAAACATCTGAAGTTTTCAAAAAATCCCCACTTATCTGGAAAATCTACGTTTGAACTAGGAAAAAAGAGTCTCTCTAGTAGAGAAACATTTGAAATTTCCTTAGAAAAGGTATTTCGAGAGAAAAATAATCGCAAGTCTCAAGGATTTTTTTAAATATCGTTTGCTTTTATTTTCCATTAAAATACGAAACGTTAAATAAAAAAAAATTTCAGAATTCGAATACTTAATTATAAAGTAATTATATTTATTTTTATTCGAAGTTGAATTTAATAATTATATTGTGAAATTATCAAAATTAGATTAATAAGAAATTCGAAATATATGTTTGTTTGTTGGAAATATGGTCCTATTTCTCTATTTCTGCCAACTGAAAAGACTCTAAATCCAAACAATCGCCTTGTAATTTTGAGCCTCAGTCGAGTGATGAAGTCGACACCTGAACTTCCACTTTCCTCACCACAACTCAAAATATTATCAGTAATTCAAGTAGTGTTTTTATAGAACATAAATAAATTTGAAAGTATTCGTTTATTTCACATGACTCATTGCGGACTTTGTTCATAAGAATATATTCCTATGGACGTATTCTGGAATAATTACTTGCTAAACAAAACCTAACCAATCAACCAACCAATCTGGAATAATTAATTTTATAATTATGCTCCTTACTGTTAATCATATGCCACCCAACCAGTCTAGTGGTTAGCGTAACTGACTACGGATGGGGAGGACCTGGGTTTGAATCCAGGCTCGGGCATGGATGTAACTTTCTCTTTCTCTCTCTCTGTTTCTTGTCCTTTCCTCAAATGATGGATGAATGTGACCCGCCCTATAAATGGGTTTGTGATGGTGTGGCGTGGGGGATGCTACTCGTACTTATGTGACTTGGTTCACAGGTGCTCACCGGGTAACGATAAAATGAGTAGCAGTTTCCGACCTTGTTGCGGCAAATGGTCTATTGTACTTACTTGCTCAAGCGTGCCCGCCATTAGAAATAAAAAAAACTGTTAATCATATTGATCCTTCACAGAAGTTGACAATAATACTTCTGGTGGCTAAAATTTCTCACAAAAATTGGAGCATGGTCACCTTTGGTGTGAAAACTATCTTCCTAACGTCTAAAAGATATCCGGTTTCAGATCCTGACCTTGAGAAGACAACAATGTTAAAAAGACCTATGACTGTTAAAAGTTCCGTTTGGTTTGATCTATGATTGTGATGTGATGATGCAGTGAAGGATGAAAGCTCAGATGTTGATCTCGTCACTTGAAAAGTGATTCAAATTTATAAAAATAGTTAGCTATCTTTAATAGAACAAAATATACGAATGAATATGTATCGCGATAGCTTAATCTAACATAAAAATGGACCTTTTAACTTACCTTACTCCTTTTTAGTTTCTCATTTTTCTATTTTTACAATTTTTTAGTAGATAAAAGCAATGCCTTCTAAATTTATGACTAAATAAATACCTGGCATTCTGCAACAATAGAGATGACTTCAAATTTGTTATTAACTAGTCATTTTAAAACACTGCACATGAGCACTTATTTATATATCCAGTTAAATCATGAAATTAATTGCTCTTAAGATCTTATAATAAAGCATTGTTTTATAAAATTTATTTATTTATATAATAAAAGTAAATTATTTTTATAATAAAGAAGGTGAAAATTTTATCCAATCTCATTAGTGAGTAATAATTGTAAACTGAATAAATAAAAATGAAACTAAAAACGCGTATGAACAATGAAAGTTAAAATTCATTGTCATAACCGGATACTCTGTAAGCAACAAAATAGATTTTAATTTTTACTAAAGATCGATTTTTTTTTAAATTATAAACTTCCTTTTTTAAGTTTAAAGATGCTCGTTAATTATAAAAAAATTCATGGTAAAAATGCATAAAATATTTAAAACTATGTTTTTTTATTTTTTTAACCCATACTTTATTTACCATCAATAGAAATATTTAGATGTAACACGCAATTCATAGATTTAGCAGAAATTCTGCTTCTGCGGAAACTATGAAAGCCTTTCGAAAAGTTACATCGAAAAAGTTACTGTTTCTGTCGGTGGCAATAGCAGCTTACCTAATTGATTCTTCGAAATCACATTAACTCCACGCAAATAACACATTTCAAAGGCAAAGCAAGTTGCAGCGGAAAAAGAATATTTGAATAAAATAATCAATGTTTCAAAGTAAACTTATCGGGGTTTGAGGATATTGAAATGACGTAATTCGAGCATGTCTGATTAATTTTCATCTAAAGTATAATTAATAATGGCAGGACTAATTATGACTGTCTAAGTTAGACGGCTGGATAGCTTTCATGTTAATTATCTGGTATCCGATACATTTTAAAACAGTTTTAATAATTGAAGCTAATACCTGAATAGATTAATGTGTGACAAAAATCTTGAGTTTAAATTTGGTTGAAAAGTGGCGTTAATTTAATTTCTTTCAATGGAAAAGTTTTCTTGAAGTTTAATTATTTAAAAGGAGAATATTTGAGATAAAGTTAAGTTTTATAACTAGATGTTGAATGGACAAGTGTTGTGTGAATGACACTTAAGATTTCAACAGTTTCAAAATCAATTCCTTCTTCAAGAGTGGATGTTTGTAGCTTCTAAGTATACATTTTATGAATGCTTCAATTGAATAAGACCTTGTTTCCAAACTGATCTTTTACGGTCGTATTCACCAACCAGAGTTAAACGAGGTTTCACGGTAAAGAGCAAGTTAAGTCATGAAACGTTTTTCACCACGACAAAAACAGCGATTAACTCGCCTATATGGATCCCTAGAATAACCCTACGATTTCCGAGTATTAGCGCCGAGTCAGTAAACAATGGCGGATTTAAGCGAAATGTTTGTTGACATTGATATGCAAGATTGCTAGCCAATCAGAAGCCATCTTACATGTCGTGTTCGGTTAACACCAAAGTTGCTTTAAACGGGAACTTTCCCGCTTCGTGAATAAGAATCGGCGAGTCACGCTAGAGTTGAGTTATATCCTAGATAGGCAACACTCAACTTAACCCGTGTTTGGTGAATACGGCCGTATGTGACAAACAAAATCGCGTAATAGACAGCTTATAGCTGAAAGTTCTTGTAAGACTTTTATAAAATCCAATTAATTAAATTTTTAAAATTAAAATTTTGTATCATAGGAGAACACTTTTAGGTTGTGGAAGGTATTCACGTTCCATGTAAAAAACTCTGAAAATTCCCAAGCACTCATTATATTATATGTGTCCAGAATTTAAAATAAGCATCCCTATTTCCTATTGTTCATTAATTGCTAATTTCGAACAAGACTCTTTTTTCCCTCGAATGCATAAAATTTATTATTAGGTCATGATAAACTAAAATATAATTTAAAGAAAAAAATTCAATTTTATTAGTAACATTCGTCCAACAGTATTTCTTAAAAGAGAGAAAGAAATACGATGTCATTTACTTCTGGAATGGAGTTATAAGTGAAAATTTTCATAATTTAAAATAAGAATATAAGCAAGATATTTATTACTGGAATTAAATAAAGTGTCTATTTTCTTCTAAGATTAAACAAAATGCAACTGATTTTTCATTGCCAATAAAATGAACGACTGTTGCTGTGGTCTTCAATTTAACAGTCTACAGTTTAAATTCTCAACTTGAACGGGAGTTTTTGCTGTGATTTCAAATAATATTATGTTAAACTATTAACCGTAATTAACAAAAAGTGTAAACATAAATTGGATAAATAAATCATTTTCACAAACAAGAAGTTAAGTATTATCACCGAAGCTAGGTTGATCTTGAAAAGTTTTTTTACATGTTTTTCATTTTGCATTGGATCAAAGTATAATAATATCTGTATAAAAAACGTACTGTTTTTGTTATCCCAAATTTAAGAGAAAAAAAATTATATTTTTCATCAACTATTCTGTAAACAACCTCTTAAAGTTAAAGGTCCTATTTATGATTTAACCATTTTTAATAATATTAAGCATTGTTCTTTGTTGGAAATGTGTATTGTAAAATATATACATTTCCAACAAAGAACATGTGAAAATAAAAATAACGTACATTTTTTAATAAAAAATTTAAAATCTTGTTTTTTTTTTTTTGGACATTCACAACATTAAAAGAAAAGAGCTCTATTTATAATTGGGAAAAGCTCACCTTTGATAACACAATAAATGGGATTTATCTTGGTTTGGGTGCAAATTTTCAATGATACGGAATAATAACATGTTGGCATATAACCAGATCCTTTTTCCTACTGTCTTAAAACGCCCTTAAAGCAAACACTTAAATAAAAAAAAATAAGATAAATTTTATTAAACTTATCTTAACTAAAACTTTCATACTAATTTTAAAAATGCCCATGGAGAAAGTCCTAATAAATTTCTAGTGAAATCAGAAGATTGACTGAATTGATATTCTTCTTCATTTTGCTCAAACAAATCTGCTGTGTTGCATATTAAACCTCCAGTTTAGTTTATTGCTTTTAATCAGGTTTGTCGGTACCAATAATTTGACCGCGCTGTCCAACTTGTCTAGTGGTTAGAGTAACTGACTACTGATGGGAAGGACCCAGGCTAGAATCCCGGCTCGGGCATGGATGCACTTTCTCTTCCTATGTGTTTCTTGTCCTTTCCTCTGATGATGGATGAATATGGCCCGCCTTATAAATGGTCTTGTGGTGGTGTGACGTGGGTAGTGCTACTTGCCTCCGTGACTTGCTTCGCAGGTGCCCACCGGGTAACGATAAATGAGTAGCAGTTTCCGCCCTTGTGGCTAACAAAGGATTAATCACCCAAGTGCCCACCATTAGAAAAAAAAATAATAATTTGATCGTGACCGCTATAGTCTAGGAAAAAGCAAAAATTATATCTGTTCGTTGACATGGCACAGCCATCGTGCTGAAAAAGTGTTCGTAACCCCGGTTATATCCATAAAGCTTTTACATTAATATATTGCTGAAGTTTAGATAGGAGGATGTCGATTCTGTGACGTCCACCTTATAATTTGGAAGAGGCACAAAATGAAAAGTGGTATATTTGCTTAGCAACTTTGAGCAACAGATACATAAAAATCTGCAGTATAAAGCAATATAATACATTACGATAATATAGAGTTCAATAGTATGAAATATCTACATTTAAATATAATACAATATTGCAATTTTGCAGCCTGTAACCTTTGAAACCATCTTTACTCTTTGCAGTTTAAATGCTGTAAAATAAAAATAAACATTCATTAATCATTTTATGGCAATATACTGAAAAGAATGCTCTAAATCTACTAGCTTAAAAGAAACTCTCTACAATTACCATACTTAATGGAACAATTGCCAATGATGGTGGAAAAAGACTAAGTTTATATATATATATATATATATATATATATATATATATATATATATATTACTTTCTTGTATACCTATGTATTTACAAGTATGCAAATATGAAATATTTTTAATTACAAACATGCTACCACTTTTTAACTACTTGTATGGGAGGAATCTTTATTTTCTCAATTTCAAAATAAAAAGTAATTTACCTTTAAATTATTTAAAAATGAACTTTCAAATTTTAACAATTTAAATTTTGATCTAAGCTTACACACAAACACATATAGATAGATACAAAATGGCAGATGTAGTGGCACGCAGTAGGTGAGCTATTCCGACTCCGAGAGTGGCGGTGCTTCTTCGTAATTTTGAGGTAAGAACCAAGCAAATGACTCCCAGAGGTAGCATTTCACTTGGAGAACATTGCAACCATGGCATACTTAACATGTTCCACCACGATTAGCGAAAAGACGGATCTTCGATTTGGGTCGAGATTCAAAACCACTACGTTCTGACAGTGAGAACGAACGCCCTAACCAACCAAACCACTGCGAATACTCTAAACTTTTATTATTTTGCATTTAATGCAATTTAAAAACAAACTGCTGATACATTCGTGTTAAATTAAACGTCTTCAAAATTGCTATCCTCAAATTTCTATTTCCGTTTTTTCAATTTCAAATATATTTATAAGAATTAACTTTCAAGTACCTATTTTTATTTTTATTTTCCCACCTTTATTACCTTGAATTTATTTAAAAGTACTTAAAACTGCTTGACTTATCTCGATTTGCTTTGTAATTTCAGAACAGCCACTGCTCGAGCAAAAGCCGAACAAGCAGACATCGCAGCATTTCATGCCCAAGAGGATTCAAATATCGCCAGACAAATCGCCAAACAGTTCGATCCGGACGTCAAAATGCCCGGTGAGTTACTGACCTCTTTCCTCAGATATTGATTGATTCTACAGAGCTAATTACAAAGAAAAAGACATTTTTTACTCAGGAAAATATATGCTCCAAAATTTATTCCCTCATCACAGTTCAACGCCCAGTTCTTCTCTCCATGGTCTCTCCCTAGAGTTTTATGAGCTATTCATCATTATATACTCATTTTTCCTTTCGCTACTAGAAAAAAAAATTTCAAAATATTATCTGCAAGTTCTGTGTAAATAATTTTTCTACTTAGCAAGAAAAAATATTTATAAATATTAATAATTAATAACCACAAAAAATACCCTTTTTTTATTATAAAAATAGTTAATTATATAGTTATGATTTTCTTATATTAGAAACATATTTTTCAATAAACAAAAGAAATTATCCTGAACAGAAGAGAGATTACTTTATATAAGTAAATTTTTTCTTATTCAAAAAGTATATTTTCGAATACAAAGTCAATTTTGAAAATGTTTTAAGTAATTATCAGTAGATGGTGATTTCGATAACCATCTTTTATTTATTTGAAATAGTTTAACATTCATGTATATTTAGAACGTATTGCAAAAGAAAAAAGTGGAAAAAAGTTTAAAATAAAAATGGTATGAATAATCTTATACATATTCAGATTAAAATTAAATAAAATTATAAATACATGGTACAAAAATACCCGACACAATATTTCTCTCTGTTTTCGCTTGTTCAACTCAATTCATTTTTAAGGAAGGATTTTTAAACGTAGATTATGCTAATTACGTTTTCAAATATTATGTTGTTAATCAGTTTGTAAAATATAATAAAAATATCTAAATGTGTTGAGAAACATTTATTATACAATTAAAATTATTCAATAAAAAATTTTTTTATGCATTCCATTTTGTAAATAAGAAAACTTCTCAAGATTAATGAATTAGAGATCGAATGTGTCGAAAAGGCTTTCGCTGATGTAATGTTTGAAGTTTTAACATTAAAGAGGCATGAAATTTCAAAATATATAGAATACACTGGTTATCATAAAAAATCACAAAAATGACGATAAAGCAAAAAATTATGCGTGTAATTTAAAGAAACTTATAATACAACATATAAGAAGGTACAAAATAACATAAAAAGAAATCACCAGACAGTTATTGTGTAATGAAAATTAGCATATGTGTACAATGAACAAATAGGTGTTAATTTGGTGTAGAAAAAATACTTTTAATTTGGGGTATGATCCCACCCGGGAAGCAATACAGCACACGCAACGATTGTGATGCTCTCGATTATGCGGTCTATTAATTTTATAGGAAATGCGAGCCAGTGCTCTTAAGCAGTTGAAAGCATGGCTAGTGTCCTAGGAGGAGGAATGAAACCAGGTACACGTCGTCCTAGAGCATCCCAAACATGCTCGATTAGAAAAAGTTCCGATTATCAAGCTAGCCATAGAATGCGCTCGATTGTGTCCTGTTTATGTTAAGCACTCACGGCTCCAGCCAGCCTTGTGTGGTCTCTCATTATCATCTCGTTGCACGAAAGCATCACCTATTGTCAGGGCATAAGAACACCCAAAAGCATCCAGGGTATCTCCATAGACGTAACCATTAGCATTTCCACGAGAAAAGACATGGAGATCTGTACATCTACCAAAAAAGAAAAATATCTAGAAAGGGCACTCTTTGGCATTAACGAATAATAAAAATGAAAGAAAAAAAGAATAGAAAAAACGCCCAAAAGCATCCAGGATATCTCCATAGACGTTACCATTAGCATGTTCACGAGAAAAGACATGGAAATCTGTTCATCTATCCAAAAAGATATCACCACACACAGACGCTGCCTGATCCGTATGCATTTCTTTCGGAAATGTTTGATGAATAAAAACAAGTTCTCCGTTGTCACCAAATGCGAATGCGCCTGTTATCACTTTTAAGGCTAAACCTGAACTCATTCGAAAAGAAAACAGCCCTCCATTGATCACATGTCTAGTGGGCATGTTAACGTGCCCATTGTAAAGTTCCCGCCTATGGTGTGGAATGAGCGGGACACAAATGACTGGTCATCTCGCATAAAGACCATGTTCGTGAAACCTTCGACGCGTGGTTGACATGGATACCACCCTTCCGAAGCTTCAGCAAGGAAGTATCTGTGTCCAGCCAAAGTTGGGGTTCTATTTCTTCATGCACATAATGACAAATCTCGGTCATCTACATTCATGATAACGAGTGGTCGTACTTGGCTGAACTTCCTGGATGCCAAATCCATGGTTAGAAATTGTTGCCAAAGGTCAATAAATCGCAGTTGGACTCACAATCAGCCGTTTATCAGACTTTGTCCTGCCTCTGATCTCTCAGTAGCTCGACATCGAAATTGTTCGGTCAAATGATTCTTGGGTGCCATTGCTACAATTTCGCAATACCAGATTTCTAATCTCAAAAACGCAGCGACAATTGCCGTCTTGCTCTGAGACACCCATTTTTATGTTCTTCACAAATGACAAATTCCGACAGAGTGCCACTATTTTGCATTATGTCATATTGTTCAGCTCCTTTTGCTTTCGTTGAGATTGGCTTATGCTTTGGGAGAGTTATCGCAATTTTTGTGAATTTTCCTTAATTTTTATAACTAGTGTATTTCGCTTGATTTTTTTTTTCTAATAGTTGGCAATCTATAGTCTTTTGATATTACTACTGCGCGTGAAGACAATTTAATGCTAAATTTTATTATAGGAACCCAATAGATGTACTGAAAGTAAACTCGTAATTAAGAAAATAGAAAAAAATCTAAGGAAAAAAAATTGGCTTGTCATTCTCAAAAGTATCATTTGACTTGAAGGATATAGCGACAACGGTCTATTATATATCCTGTAGCCGACATTGGTGAAACAGGTGGTGGTAAACTTCCAGCCAATGTATTATACCTTATCACAGTAAGCTACTGACTTCCCCCTTTTTTATTTAAAAAAGATAATTATAATTCACTTTAAAATATTATTCACTTAAAGGTGAAATGTTTTTAACAATGTAACAGTTAAAGACATTTAAAAAAATACAAAAAGAGTTAATAACAGAAGATTCAGAAGCAGTTTAATGGTTACTACTCAAGACTTCAATACACTATTTTATGGGTTCGATACCTCCCATGGCCATGGATGTTTGCAATGATTCAAAGTTCAGGATAAGTAGTAGCTTTTAATGGAAATGACTTTTCTTGGAAGAGTAAACAAAATAAGAAGAATTAATATCCTGGAAAGTATGTATCTCGAATCCAACAGTGGGATCAATATTGTATTAACATGTGGTTTCGTCTCTTGCATCTTTATCCTTTTCAATGAATGTTTATGAATCATTTATAAATTTAAATGCGAAGTTGACGTCATTACTATACACTCGGTTCTTCATTTCAAACCTTCTCTTAGGTTTTTCTTCCAAAATCGAAATTAAATTTTCCTGATCCTTTCAATTTCACAAAACTATAACAAATCAAGAAACCATGAATCATTCGTGTTCCTTTCATAACATGACTTCAGGTCCTTTTATAATACGCTCACTACTTTTCATATTTTGCTGAAAAGCTTATTCAACAAAGGACTTTAAAGAAAAAGTTAATGCTTTCTGGGAACAAATTTACAATTCAATAATTATATTCCAATTAACTATATTTTACAACTTAACTGACTTTTTAATGAATTAAACAGATGCGAATGAAGAAAAGTCATTAAGATTCTAGTTTTTGAATTTCGAATGTTTCCAAATTTGAGAATACTTCAATTGAATTTTTTATTATAAAATGTACAAAATGAAAATCAACGTGCAATATTTACTTATATCCAAAAGAAATAAATATATGTATTTAAAAGATTTATAAGAATACAAATTAACTTATTTCAGCAGATACGTTTCACTTGAAATTTAGATTTTATTGGAACTGAGAAACAAATTTATGATGTACACAGTTATTTATTCCAATTCAATTATAAATTGCTTGTTAAATAAGCAGTCACAAATTGAGGCACTGCTAAATGAACACTCGAATAATTGCAAGTATTTTTATACTTCCTGAGTAAAATAATTTCATCACTAGTTAAAAACAAAATGAAGTTTTCATGTAAAAATTTTGATATTGCTTAAATCTTAATCTAACATTTGAAAGTAATAAAGCATTTAAACAACTGCGTATTATTTCTTCTGAGGAGAGATTTTGCAGATATTGAATAGTATTTATGTGTCAAGCAAGAAGAGACTCGGAAACCACACACTCTTCAAGAGATGAATGCAAAATCTCTACATCCATCTTCTGTATTTCAGAGGCTAGGATAGAATACATAGTTAAATAGTCAGCCCTTTGACTATTGCCTTAAAAGTGGGTAGGTTATCCACCACTTCGATGAGGGATGATTAAAGTGGCTCATAATCCACTTCAAATATAGCAGAGCTAACAGAAAAATGATTATTCTATAAATTTCAGTTCAATAAACTCATTTTGGATTAGATTTTTGTGCTGTTTCGAAATCCACTTTACATTGTATAAATCTCTCTTTAAAAATCGTAAGTCTCTCTAAAAAAAACCCAATGACCATTTTTGTAGATAAGGGTTATTTAAAGCCCCTCTTTAAATAACCCTTGTCTACAAAAAAGGTTCATTGAGCGATAAATAAACCAAATCATTCCAAATTGCATTATGCATAATTTCATTGTCAAGAGTTTCAACTATATACTCTTAACTGTCACTGTATTTTTTTTTAAGGAGACGTGTCAAGAATTGTTTTTGAGCTTTCAGATTTGAATTAAAAAATTTTCAAAAAAAAAAAAAAATGCAAATATATATTATTTCCTACATTGACCAACATTATCGTCCCCCTTTGGAATTGTCCATCAAGAAATCTTCATTAGTTTTCCATATTCTATTATTTTAGCATTTTTTATTCATAATTTAGGCATAGGAACTAAAATCTAAATATTTGTTATTTTTCGAAATCTAAGGAAAATTCAGTTATTCAATACATTTTTCGTACGTAAATGCTTTTTTGCATTAATGTTATTATTGATTATGTCAAATTACTTATCTCATGCTCCTCGACATTTTAAACAATGGAAAAGTGCCCAAATCGACAGCTGAGTTGACACTATTTTTCCGTAACACTAATGCAGACAGACAACTGTGCGAAACTGTATGATTTAAATTAATAGCGCAATTTGAAGAAATATAATGCTATCTGCACCTTCTTCTTCTTCTTTTTTTTTTTTTTTTTAATTTTTTTACTTCACTAAATGTTGAGAGAAATATCGGTATCTTAAGGAAACTTGCAAGACAAATTTCGGCCCATTTTATTTTGCTTGCAGAGATGAATATCCCTGACGATTTAAGAGCAGCTGAAACAGCAGATGAATTTGGCACAAATCCAATAAACTACTACATTTTGGAATTTTTCAAAGTCGTGTTTATGGTTTAGTGTTAAAAAGCCGTGATAAAGTTTTTTAAGGCTGGAAGCATGGCCAAAGCAAGTGTCATTGTCACAACTTATTAACCGTAATATGAGTCAGCTGTCTACAATTATCATTTGTCAACGTGTTTTTAATTTTTTCTACATTTTTACCGTAAATTATTACACATTGAGATGAATATTAAATAAAAAAAGCTTAGCTTAAAGCATAAAATATATTGAAGTTTTTAAATATTAGATTCGTTTTTCTCCTATATAAAAATTAAACATATTAAAATCTTGATAGAAATGAGTAAAAGCTTATTTCAGCCCACCGTTTGGCAACAATACAAAAAATATCGAAAAATGTATTAATGTAAGGTTAACTCTAAATCGGCACAACAAAAAAAAAATAGTATTTATGCGTTATTCCATTGACCATTTCGGTGAAATAAATATGCAGCCAAATATTGCGATTTAGCGCCAAATGTTACAATTCAATGATTGCAATGAGATACCAACTTCATAAGCTTACGTTCTATATTTCATAACTTTAGCTTAAGCAAGTTAAAAGTAATAATTCATTTTCTGTAACCATGTCAATATAAAAATTAAAATATGAATAAATACAATGTAATATACACAGAAGTTAAATAAAACTTTTCTTCAATGAAGAAATTTCTCCTGTAATATTTTTTTTCACACAAATTTTGAAAAAAATTATTAAAATTTAGGACCTAGTATCCAATATTCATAAGGATTACATAAAGAGTCAAAGGTTTTTGGCATTAAACCGCAACATTTGGTGATATATTCATTTTCGCGGAAATGATCGATGGGATAATACGTAAGTACCGAAAAAATGTATGCAATGCGCAATTTGAAAATAATCCATTTCTTTCATTTAAACATTAACACAAGAAATGTGTTTTATTCTTAAAACGTGCTTATCATCTTTATAAAAATCATTAAAAACTAAAAAATGATAAGTTATAAAGGATTTTTCACTCGGGATAAGCTCTTGGCAATAGATCGGATGCTTTCTTCTCGAGTTTATTATTCTTTCCGATAAGGTGAGTCGTAATAAGATTCAAATCATAGAAATAAAAGATGCTTACGTTACACAAAAATAATATTTCATTAAGGTACCTGAATACTTTTACGTAAATTAAACTGAAAATTTATTTTTTGGCTCATTACTTAAGAAGAAAAACTTTCGCTCTAATATCAATTGGAATTTCGTCGGTATCTTAATAACAACCAGAATTATGTCAATTTAAAAAAATGGAAATTCAGTTCTGACAAAGTGGCATAAAAATTAAGTTTTTGTTTTTTGTTTTTAGTTTTATTTCTCTTAATTCATCTAAATTGATTGTTTGTAACATAAAATTATTGTTATAAGATGGAAAAATTTTTGAAAATATTTTGTCTAACTTTCATGTTAGAAATCTCGGAAATAAAAGGTAAACTCCATTCTTGGTATTTGTTTATTTATTTGTGATTTCGATATTTTCTTTGAATTTTCCTATGATATTTCATTGTTGTGTTATTTCCTTTTCTTGAATATTTAGTTACTTTTTTTTCTCTCTTTTGAAAAACTGGGAAAATTTGTTGTAAGAAATTATAAAAGACAATTTTACGG
>JAPDSC010027147.1:38478-68206 GCA_026290005.1 Latrodectus geometricus
TAAGAACGGATTCAAAAATTTAAGTTTCCCATCTTTTTCTTAATTTTGTATCTTTTATTTCAAGAGTTGAAGAAAATCGAATTTTGAAAACTTTTTTATTTCAAAATTTGATTAATAATTTTATCAAAGTTCACAAAAATTAATAAATTGAAATTTATTGCACTATTATTTATTTTATGTTATTTATTGAAAGCTGTTGTAACTTCTTTAAAAAAAAAAAAAAAGAAAACATCTACGAGTTTGTTATTTGAAGGACTTGTTACATAGTTACTTGCTGTCATTGTCAGTTATTGAGTTCATTGTCGATGGAACTCTGAAAACTCCCGCGTACTCACCCGTACAGATACGAGTAATGAAACTTAATGAACAAAATACAAATTTTAATCACGGTACTTTATCAGTGATTGAATAAATTAATATTTCTTAATACTTAAATCTTACAAGCATTTAAAAATGATTCGAAAACTCAAATTTAAAATCTGCCTTCTTTAAAACCAGTCTTTCGAATTTTCAAAACTACTAAAACTTTGGTGATTTCTATGACTCAGTGATAGTAATGTTCCCTTTGAAGCAGCAAGTACTGATACAATACTACCTACCGTTAAATAAAAGAATTTAAAGAAAGAAATGTTCCCTCTGGTATTGTTTTCCAGAAGGATATCTCATAGATAGTGGCTGTACTTAATATCGAGGAAACTCTGAAAACTTCCAAGCAAATACCCCGAAAGATATGTGTAAACAATATCTTTCTCTAATTATTCAACAGAGGCTAGAAGCTATATCCCGAAACTCTTCACTTCGAAGAATTATTAGGAAACATTTATTCCAAAATAGATGCTTAACTATTGAGTGGATTTCTTCTTTTGGGGTACGTGAACATGGCCCATTGCTTATCATTGATCTTTACAGCAGTTTTCTATGGTTAGTTTACCCATTACGTGCTGTCAATATCAAATGATTTTAATTCACTTAGTGTTAAACTAAATATTATTTACAGAATATCAATTGAATATCATAATACGTTGATACGTAAAAGCTCTCAGAGGTTGTTCATTTCGTTTCATTGAGTTACACTTGTGACAATTTCCACTGACTTAAAATTGTTAAATTCAGTTGATTGTCTTGGTCTTCAGTTGTTTTAAATAGGCTTAAAAGAAGAATCCCTTACTTGATTTTCTGAATATCTTTAGATTATGCTATCATATTGCTTTAATCAATATTCCTATCTCAATCTTTTTAGCTTATTTAAGAATGGGCAGTAATATTTTCTCTAATCTCACCAAAACCAACTTTCAAATGCAAAATGAATTAGCTTAAGTAATATTCTTTATCGAAAACAGAAATTTATAATATTTATTTTTATTTCTTAAATATTTGATGATATGGCATTTTTAATAAATTTTAACATTTTGAAAATTGTATTTTCATATTTATTTTCCACTTTGCATATAATTTTTCAAATTATATTTCAACTAAAATATTAAAAAATTATTTAAAAAAATTTTTTCAAAACTCAAGATTGCTTTCCGATTCGTCAAAATTTCGGAGAATTATTCCGCACCAATTATTTAACATCAAACGATTTCGAAAATAGTTCCAAGAAATGATTTTTTTTTTAATTTCTCAGAAATGCTTTCAATTAGAGATTGCTGGTTCAATTTTCAAACGAGAATCAAATCAGCAGATTACTGAGCAGAAAGAATTTATTCAATAATAAAAGTCGGATCTCTCCTATAATATTTAGGATTTAAATATTCTCCTTTGATATTAGATCAAGTGTCTGAAAGAATTCTTTTTCGATTATAATTTTTATTTAAATTAATGTAAGCATATTTAAAATTAGTAATTTCGTAGACAGAAATAAAAGTGAGTAAAAGGATTCACGGGAACATTTTAGAATTTAAATTCGAATTCAGAATTCATATAATTCCTGACCCCTTTACATATTAGTATTAAAGTTTTGAATATTGTTAAATTGTTTTCTAATTGTCAAAAATGTATTAGAATCGCTTTTTTGTTAATTAATAAACAAAGGTTATTTACTTAATTAAGTTGAAATTTGGACCATAATTTAATAAAAACTTATTATTTTTTTTAAAATGTTAAGTTTGAGGACTAAAAATTATTTAGAAATCTTTTCCCTTCCGGTACTTAAGACAGTAATTTTAAATATGGTTAAAATCTCTTGTATTGCTAAAAGGTGGGATATCCTTGCAGTAAGTAAGTGATAGAAATATAAAAATATTATTAAAAAGATTTTTTTTGATTATCGAGAAAATCTTTTTGATTTGTTTTATGTAGTAAATAATGACTATTAGTTTAATTCATTTCTTAACAAAGAAAAAATTTGATGTAATCAAATATTTATCCTTAATTTCTCAAAATTCGGATTGTGTGACTCAAAACCAAAAATTTAAAAACCGTTTTTTATTTCTAATATTTCAGATCGAAATTTAGAACATGGTTAAAAAAATTGTATTTTGTCTTTAATAATGTTGGAATGAAATTTTATTTTAATTAATGAATTGAAGCATTTACTTGCTTAATTAATTTTGCCACTAGGGAGAATATTCCTCAGAATAAGAAAAGGAATTTGGATTCAAAAATTTCCAAATCATTTCCAAACATATCAACAAAATTTTAAAAATGAATGAAATAGTTTGTGTTCTAAATACGAAAATATTTTCGATTAAACTTTGTTCTAATTCGTAAACTAAAGTATTCATATGCTTAACTCATTTGATAACAGCAAGGAAGAAAACTTAGAACAAATCCAAAGATTCTTAGTAATCTTTAAGATTCGAGTTGGAACTCAAGTTAAAGTGACTTAAATGCCATTTTATCTCTCTAATATTTTGTAGCAAAATTTAAAGCACTATTAAAAAAATTATTTTCGTATTGTGAAAATGTTTCCGATTTTTTTTCCGAGATTTAAATTAATTCATTTATTGCAAATATTTACTTGATTAATTCATTTCACAGCAATAAAGAATCAAGTTTAATTCAATCATCAGGTAAAAGAAGTTTATTCAAATTTTGGACGGGAACTATGATTCTAAAATATGTTAAGCATTTTCCTTCTAATTTTTAAGATTAACTTTGAATATAATAAAAAATTGTTTTCTGATTTTAAAAATGTTTCCGATTAGTTTTTAATTCATGAATTTAAAATACTTACTTTCTTAATTGATTTCTCTACTATAAAAAATTAATGGAATCAAAAGATTTTTAACTTTTACAGATTCTGTAAAGAATTCGAATTTAAAAACTCAGAAATCGTTTCTACTGTATATAGTTAAGATCACATTTTGAAATATGGTTTTTAAAAAAAATGTGTTTTATGTTCTCTGATTGCCACAATATTTTGTTAAATTTTATTTTAACATATTAATTGAAGATATGACACATTTCATTTAGTTTATGACAGCAAGAAAGAAACTTTGAGAATATTCAAAGATTCAACCTCCCAGAATGATTCAAAAATCTGCCGTTTGAACTACTTTTAAGTAATTCAGAAATCGTTTTCTCCCTTTAATATTTAGAATAAAATTTTAAACATAATTAAAAAATATTTCATAAAACTCGGTGATATTTTGTGATGAGTTTTATCTTAATGCATGTCAGCAGAGTGAAGAATCATTTGCCGCAAGCATTGATATATATAAGGAGAATGCCCACACATCCTCCGTCACTGGGTTTTAGGAGCTTACTAAATTGAGGATATATCCACGTTAATCTATGATCTCCAAAGGCCTTCCGCTGCTGTGGTGTGGATGTAGAGAGAAGGTTTCAGCTCAGGTATGACCTCGCCCCCTCACCATAGTTCAAAATTACGAGGAGCTTGGTGATGGGCGACAATTCGAAACCCATTAGCCTTAATGCTCAGTCCGAAACTCGTCTGTGCCGCTATATATGTATATATCTTAATTCATGAATTCGAAATATTGACTTGATTAATTCGTTTCATCACAAGGAGAAAAGTTTATCCAATTATTCTTATTAATATAATAAAATAAAATCCAAACATATAATCCAAACAAGTTTCAGAATTTAGTCTAGGATTCACTATCAAAAGAATTTAATCTAATCTAAAATTTTAAAAAAAATCGATTCTCTGAAATATTTTTGAAATACTCTTTTATTTTAATTCATTAAATTCATCATTCTAATTTTCACTTAATTTATTCATTTTCTGCAAGGAGCACTGCTGCATTTTTTTTTCTGCTCTAAACATGTTTAGTTTCGCCAATTATTCATCTAAGAGTTAACTCTGCATTTATTGTAGAATTCACAGTATTTCCCTCTTCACATGTTTATTTATACCTCGTATTAAGAAATAAAACTATTTCTTGGCATTGGTGTGACCCCATAAATAAAACTAATCTTACTTTCATTATTTCAGCCTGGGCCGGGAGCTCTGAGAATACAGAATACTTCATTTATTTTTCCCCGTCAACGTTTTTGGCTCTCCATTTAAATTATGAAGTGCTAGTTTATAAGTTGTCTATGACCTACAGCAAAATATATAAATTATGAAATAAATCTTTCCTTCAAGCGAAAAGAATTTAAAAGCCTCGCAATATATTATATAGTGTTCCTAGCTCTTGCAGTATTTTTTTATCGTTTGTGTGTACGACGATATAGAGAATTTGTCTAAAACTAATGTTGCGCATACGAGTTGCATAATTTTACAATCAATTAATTTCAGTGTCACATTGTTTATTCTGGAAATATTAAAATGTATTTTGTGTAGTAACACAGTTTATTAAACAGCAAAAAAATATTTACACAATTAGAAAAAATATGCTTAGATGTGGAATCATCAAATTTATAAATTAAACAAAACAATTAATTTAATTTTTGCAATTAATAAGTCGAAAAAATGTGTATTTTTAATTTGTGTGTGTGTTTTTATTCAATTTATATCTAACAGCTACATATTTATTTTATTTTTAATAATAAGTAAAATCAATGTAATAAATAGCCCCGCTGTTGCGTGCTGTAAAAGCTATTACTGCAATGGATTAGAAATTTCATTAGGTTAGCATTTTTTATAAAAAAAAAAATCAGTAGACTATTATTTGATATGTATTGGCTGTTATGACATCATTGAATAAAAATAATAATGGAATAAAAACAATTTACGCAATTAGTTAAATAAGAAACCATGATCAGTATTTTGTATAAAATGCATCAGATTTCAGACTATATATGGGAGAAAATACTGCAATGCTCTTTCGAATCCCTGTTTCTGCCAGCCAACGCTAAAATCATAGCCAATTGAAACTTAGATTCAACTATGTTCAGGTGACGAAATCAACACTTCTCTCTGTCCCACACCAGGGAAGGCACTATTTTATCCAAATGAATTTTTAACATGCATAGTGTGTAAAGCATCCTAAGCAAACAAGACAGTCTTTAGTGGAGTCAGGTATCGAATTATTTTCTTGATACCAGAGAATGATTTTTCTCGAAAAGTTACCATGATCGTAAAACAAGGCTCTTCGAAGTGAAAGGTCCCGAACTCAATTCTAGCCATTATTGTACAAGAGGGAGAAACAGATTTTACAGTTCCACTTGCTTTGCGTACACCTGTTGAGATAGGAGCTTGGGAGCTTTTCGAAATGAATTTTCAAATCTTGCCACGGTCTCAGGCCAACGTTTATATTTAACTATGAATATAATCACCAAAATTACGGTGGCTGCAATTGGAAAGTAATTGAAATGTTATAAAATATTCCATTTAAAAGGTTGGCATGATAATAAAAAATAATATAAGAAATATAACTATAATTATTTTTAAATAAAAAAAATATAATAAAAAGAATAATTTTTTATTATTTTTTGGGAAAATAAAATTATTAACAAAGGCAAATTCTAATATTTTAGTTTTCTCTTTATTTTTAACATCATGAATTAGCAGCTTTAAACTCGCCACATTTTAGACCTCATGCAATTCTTAAAAAATGCTATTTTACTGTCAGAAACTATACAAAAAAAATAAATCTGTATTGTGGGACAGTGCTACAAAATCAAAACTATGGCGTGGTAGCTTGAAAGGGACAGCGCTATTTTGAAGGAGAGATTTAAAATTCTATACCTGAACCTGTCGAATAATGCTACTGTTGCTGTGAGAGGGTACATGCATCCATAAAACTTTGTAAGGTAATTTATCCTATAAGGTACCATGGGAACAGAAATGTGTCATGTCAAGTGCCGATATCATTATTTGACCATAGTTTACAATTATCAGGCTGTGTTTCGCAGTTTTGGTCAGTAGACGTAGGCTCCCTTAACTGTACTACTAACAGATAATCGGTGAATATATTTCACGACCCAAAATTCTAAAAATTGTTCAAAGTTTTTCGAGTTTGAAGCAATTAATAAGACAGTAAAATATTGATCCGTATTCGTACAGTTCTTATTAATAAATTACATTTCATTAAAATAGCAATATGATGAAAAGTAATAAAAAAACATTTATTGTGCTTAAACAATGTGACATGAAGGCATAATTTGCAAGTATCGATATTTACGGGGTACAAAATTAGTGGACAGTTGTTTGTGTTAAAAACATTTATTGTGCTTAAACAATGTGACATGAAGGCATAATTTGCAAGTATCGATATTTACGGGGTACAAAATTAGTGGACAGTTGTTTCTCCCTGCATCTAAAGCACCCCTTACCGTATTACATTTAGCCTTACTGAGCTACTATAAGAGAAACGGGCAACTTATTTCATGCTGCTTCAAGTTTTTGCCAGACTTCATCAACCGTAACAACTGCAAAAGTAGGGTAGGGCGATCTCTCAGCAATCTATGACTAGATAGTTTCAGTCGATGAGAGGTCTGGATATCGTGCAGGCCGGGAAAATAACCAAATACCCTCTGTATCGAAAGAAATCAGAAACACCCCTTCAAAAAATTCCGAAACATGTGAAGCAAGTGTTCTAGGCATAATATGATAAAAAAAAATCTATTATTGCAAATAGATTTTCGAATAGGATATCCACTGCATAACATTTCTTATACTGCGCATCTGATGTCGTTTTTACTCCTGCGTTATGCAAAATTATTTGCGTATTCGAACCTCTCCTGGTATTACAATTTTAGTTACATATTCTGTGGTGGCCTGGTTGGTTAGGGCACCGTTCTCATTATCAGAAGATAGTGAGTTCGTATCCTGGCTGAACAGAAGATCAGTCGTGTTCATTAAAGGTGGTTGCGACACATTCAATAAATCGGGATCACAATGTCTGTTGTTGTTGTTGTTGTTGTTGTTACTGATGTCATTTGGTAATGCCAAGCCCACCCGTCAGAGACTAGGCGAATGAAGTCAGAGAGAGAGAGAGAGAGAAAGCGTCTTCCGTTTTTAAATAGAGCACCCTCACACGAAGGTGGAAGTACGACTTTTGGCTCATAGATGGACCACATGAATCTTCCAATTTAGAGATTGAAACCAGCGAAGACCCATAGCCTGGCTCCAACCACCCCCAGAGGTATTATTTTGGAATACGAACATGAAGGACATTGCGACCCGACATATTTTACATGCCCCAGTCACCATTAGTGAACACGACGGATCTTCAGCTAAACTGGGATTCGAACTCACCACCTTTCGGTAACGAGAACGACGCCCTAACCAACCGGGCCACCGCGACACTCACAATGTTTTCAAACTGAAATGCCTCTGGGGAAAGGAAAAACTCTAGGAATTACAGATCAAGTATTAAGGGGTCTTCTGCTTGATCAATGCTTGTAATCTTCTTACGAAGACCCCCACTGGCTGCATCCACTAACTGGTAGAGCCCAACCTAGACTGGGTGCAGGGAAGTATGCTGGAGCAATAACAACCTCTCTCACCCCAACTCATTATGTCTAGTTATAGGAATGTACATTGCAGTGTAGAGGAATTCCAATTTAACCATGTATCAAAAATAAGATACAGCTTGCTTTATTTCAGTCGTTAGAAGTGAGTAGCTGGAAGTGTAATGTGATAACGCAACTATGAAAATTGCGAATACGACTGCGAATGCGATTTTAAAGTAAAAATCAATTTTTTGATAAAAATTTTATTAATTATTCAAGTTAAAATTTTTAATTTACAATTGCGTATACTTCAAGTAAAATATCCATCTGTTAGGAACAGTTATATTTAACTCTAACATTGAAATGCTTTTATAGGAATCCAATTTTGGAGCTTTGTTCTTAGTACAGGCATCAATATCGCTACTCGTTTCACTCTTCTTTTGAATAAAATGCATTCAGTCTTCTATTTTAAATTTCATTCCATTGTTGAGGTTTAATTTTTGTTTTTTGTCAGAATTCAATGTGTTTGGTTTTTGCATTATATTTTTTAACAAGGCAAAAAAATGTATCTTTTCCATCTAAATCTATAAAAAATCCAAAAATATGTTAATAAAACTTATATGTTCAAATGATTTTAATTTAAAATTAACCCTGTGAGATTACAAAATATTTTTAAAATATTTTGGCAACAAGATGAAAAAAAATTTAAATATAATATAATTTACAAAAAAAAATTAGAGCTAATGAGTTTTTTTTTATCCTTTCTATGAGAAAATAAATATGTAGTTATATTGTTCATAAATTAATAAGATTTTTTTAATGAATTTTTCAAGAATTGTTGATTTAAAGATAACGTACTGTTTCGCCTTGGGGCAGTGTTGACAATATTCAAATATAAAATTAAAAGTAAATACACAACATTTGATAATAAAGATTCTTAACTATTATCCAATAGAATCTTCCCAATCCGATCCCCGTAAGTCCGGATTTCCGGCTCCGATTAATCCGATTATCCAACATCCGATTAATCTGAATATATTCCAAAGCCTCAAAAACTTTACATTCTGTAGAACTTATAAAACTTGCATTCGTATCAATATTTATAAAGCTTATTGACTTCGAGTTTTACAATAAATATAAAATATTATTTTCATGGTAAATCTTTTCGCAGGCCTATGAATCGAGACATTGTAAAAATAAAGTATCAAAAAATACTTAATTTAAGGTAAAAGTAAATACTTATTTAAGGAGAAAAAACCTTATTTAATATTTCAAATGGGTAAAATTAGCTATTTTACCCATTTGAATATACAAATACAATACAAATACCATACGGGTTATACAAATAGTTCAGTGTAGTCTAAAGTCTGGACATACAGAAATTTTAATTGAATCAAGTAAATCTTCTATCCGAGAATGAATGAGAATCCATAGTAAATTTTCTAAAAGCTATAATGAGAAATAAATATTTTTAAAGATTATAAAAGTATTTAAAGAGATAAATAATATCACTAAAAAAATTGTCAATTTATGTTTATATTATATTATTTATCCGATATAAAATAATCAGAATTGAGAAAATTGTATTTGAAAAATTTTTAGAAAATACAAACATTGATTACTGAAACATTCTTTCAGGTTAATATGCCAAAAAAGTTAGCTTATCCTAACAGAAGATTCATGAGTAAAAACAAATGTTTAAAAATAAGTATTCAGATATAATACAAATGCTAATTGATTCGCAAATAAAAAGTACTAACAAAATCATACGGAAACACTATGGCGCATAAAACTTCTATATCATAATGCTCTTACAACATTTTAAATTAACATTCTTTTATAGATAATTATAAATTATAATGAAAGATTAAATTTATCTATATTGATCGTTAATAACATATTCAAATTAACTATAATATCAGTAAATTCTTTTTCACATATATCTTGAATTAAAATACTTTACGATTTTTCAATTAAGGACTTAAAATTTTAAAATTGGGAAAAAATTAATGAGATTCGAATTCTCGAAACAACTCTTGAATGTTAAAATTCTTAATAAATATTTTTTAAATATTTAAATGTTCAAGCTCTATTTTAACGCAAACACAAACATTTTGTTAGATTATCTTACAAGTATTCTTGCCAAAATATTTTACTGAAAATTCCAATTAAGATTGTTTTTAAATAAGGAAATTGAAATATTCAAACGACGATGTAATTATTCCATTCATATTTAGCCCTGGATATTTTCCATGATAACACGAATTTATTTGTCCCATTGCATTCTTTTATGAATACTTTGAATGTCGGTAAAACATTTCTTTTAATGAGGCTTGATAAATAAGGATTCAATTAATTTTAATTAGGAAATTAATGACGGCAAAATTTGAAATATTTGCTTAGAATATTTTTCAATGTATGCAAGATTGGAAACTTTATGGATTCCAATATCATATCTAGTATATTCCAATAAGTTATTTGTTCTAATGCCACTAACACTTTTATTTTAAAAAATATTCAATTGAAACTAATTTTTAAATTAAAGATTCAAAAATTTGGAATCAGGAAACATTTTAGAATATTCAAATTTTCAAATCTAAAATATTTTTCAAAAATTCAGATATGGGTTAAAGCAATTAAAAAGAAATTATTATTGGGTTTTGGATAATTTATTTATTTTTATTACATATTTTTTTTATCTTTTTACTTTTTTGAGCATTTTGTTGAATGTCGATAAAATTTTTTTGTTAAACATTTTATAGCAAACTACAGAAAAACTGGGATTTATTTCTTAAAAAAGGATTTGAAGTATGATTATGACATTTAAATTTTCAAGTCATAAATTTCTCAAGATACGCCTGTTTTAAAATTTTGAGGAATCAAAATTTTAACCTCAGTTTTAAGAGATATTTTGTTCTACACCAGCATAATTCTAATAGGTAAAATTTTAATAAAAATTTTAATCGAAATTGTTTTTCAAACAATTTCTCTTTAAAATTTCGAAAATTTTTATTTTCACGATTATTTCATGGATTTAAAGATATTTAAGAATTTTTGAAGTGTGTTTCATCTCTAGTTTTTTAATATATAGTTAGATCTCACTGAAATCATATTTTTTAAATTTTTATTGTTAAATTTGAAACATGCCCCCAGAATTCAATTCCTTTATTTAAAATATTTTCAAAATGTACTAAATTTGAATTTTTAAATGTAAGTGTGTTCCATATTTATTTTTTTTACGAGTACTCTATTGGATGTTAGTAAATGATTCTTGATAAAAAAAAAACTAAGCTATTTAAAAATTATCAGCATGATAATTATTTTTAAAAAATTTAAAATTAACATGAAAAAAAAACATTTTTCTAAAATTAAGATTTTTAAATTTCAAAATAGACATGATTCAAGAATTCGGATTTATGATAATTCTATTGAAAAAAAATCTCATTTCATATTCTTCGAAAATGATTTTTTTTTCTAATTATTTTGTTAAATGCAATTAAAAATTATTCTTGCTAAAAATTCTATTGAATATTCACCAATTCAGAGTAATTATTTTTCGAGGCATATTACTCTCTCTCTTGTTATTCAAGAAATAAAATCTCAATGAAAAACAACCTAATTTGTTGTTCGAATAACAAATTAACATCTACGTGGCAAGATGTTAATCATCTGTTTTTGAATAACAAATTGAATTAAAGAATATTGCTATAATATTGAAATTTTCTAATTTGTTTTACTTTTTAAGATATTGGGCATGAATAAATAAGAATCTCTTTTCCTTATGAATATTTTGTTGAATACCTTTAAAGCTACTTTTGTTAAAAGTTTGATTGAATATTTGCAATAGAGAATAATTTTTAAGCAAGAATAGGAAAAATTCGATTAAGAAACAATTCTCAAGTTGGAACATTTCCAAGATTAACAAATTTATGAAATCTAATATATTTTCTCGAGTTTTAGGTACAATTTTGTCAGATAGTAGTAAAACTATTCTTTATGAAAGTTTAATAAATCCATTTAATTTTCAATAATTAAAAAAAAATAGTTTATATGATTCAATATATAATTCAAAACAAATCTAAGGCCTTCATATTTTAATGTCTTAAGCCATTTTTCAAGATTTTTATATGGTTGAAACAGATTTATTATAATATCTTGCATATCTTTTAAATCAGAAAGATCAGAGAATTAAACAGGTGAAAACTCTTAAGGAAAAGAATCCAAAACCTGAAAGGTTTTCAGATTTTTTGTATCAGAATTATTTTAAAAAATAAATAAATGAAACCCATATTTATATTTCTAATAGAAGCATAATTTGAAAACTATACCTTAGATAAAATTAATTTAAGAATATAAATTTCTAAAATATCATTACTTATAGAAATTTAGAATGGAATATATATATATATATATATATATATATATATATATATATATATACGCGAAAGTATTTGCTTAAATTATCTTCCAATAATAAATATTGCTAAAATTGTTCTACATATGATTCGAATACAAAAAATTCTATTATAGAATTAAATTTATGAATATTGAAAATTATTGGTTGAGTTCTTAAGTTATATATATAATATACAATATTGAGGTCAAAGAATGATAATGGCATTCATTATTATATTTATAAAATTAAAATCATTTATTTTATTTCATAAATACTAATGTATAACCTTCCTTTATAAATATTAATTTATAAAATTAATTTAATTTTAAAATTAAACATAAGCTTATTAAATTTGAGCAACTGAATTTTACTTATTTAAAGAAGCGATATTCTACAAAAATTCTTCAGTTGTTTACGTATATTTCACTTTTTTTCACATCTTTTATATTGAAATAAATCATTTCTTACACGCATTTTAAAGAAAATTCAGAAAGATGTGAAAATGAAGTTAACTGCATTGGTTTAAGATTTTTTCTATTTGTGCCACAAAACTTAAATTCTCAAAAATAATGTACTACATGGAAATTCTCTTAAAATTTTTATTCTTATACGCTTATGTAAAAAAAAAAAAATGATTAATATTATTTAAAAAATTTTTAGTAAATAATACAACAGAGAGAAACCGGTGTAATTTTTTTAAATAAAATAAAATAACAATTGTTTTTGCTCGTGGAAGGTGGAAAAAAAAAGAAATCAAGTGAAAAGAAAGATAATTTTTTTCCTTGCTTATTCACGTTTTTCTCTTTCATTCTTCTTCAGCTCAAGAAAGAAGATCCCCAGAGATCTATATAAAAAAACTTATCTCATAATCACAGCTGAGAGAAGAATAACAAAATATCCTAAAATCTGGAGTAAAGTCACTCAAAAAAAAATCCTGGGTCAGAGGTTAATAACGTAACAGGGTTGGAATGCACGTACAAAAGAGAAGGGTTAGAAAAATCGATCTCCTGTATCGATCACGAGTCAGACACGTGCGATGTTGTGTCTTTACTACTCGCCTGAAAACGAACGCTTACAGTGAAGTTGTCTATCGTCTGATGCCAGTTGTAGAGGGGGAAAAGTCGAGTTACATAAGAAACGGTAATTTGCCAGCAGTAGAGGGAAAACTTTATTTATTTGAAAATATCGTTTGCAAGAGACTGCAAAGAGAGAATTCTTTGTAAAAATCATCAAAAATACAAAAAAATTCGATTTAATTTTTTTAAATTTTTATTTTAAATACATACGAAGACACTTTATTCAAGAAAAATACAATTCTATGAGTATTTTTTTGATTTATTATAAAAAATAAAATTTATAAAAATATGTCTTCGTAAATGTAAGTGGTTAATGAAATAGATAAAATTCCTTTAACTCGTTAAAGCGTTAAAATTTTTAGGTTCATTTAATTTATCGAGATTTTATTGTATTTTATAAATGTTCCTCGAGTTTTTATGTGTGTGTAACTATTGCCTTCTAAAAAATATGATGTGCTCCTTAAATTCTTCACAAATGAGACAAGATACTTCTTTATTTCATAATTAGATTTATAATAAATTGTTAAATTTAATTAGAAGATTTCTTAATCAGATTTAACAATTAATTTATTTATTTTCACTTCTAACCAGAATACAAGCTTTTTTATAGACGCCTTGTCCCTTATGCCTAGCAACTTTCAAACCTCATAGTAAATTTTTGCTTTTGAAATAAAACTTTATGATATTCTAAAACTTAGTTTATCCTAATTTATGGATCTTACTGCAAAATAATTTATTGAACGAATAGAATTTAAGAAATAAATTTTATATGCATTTTAATTTTATAATGTCCAATTTATTTAAGTTTAATTACTATTACATTAATAAATAAGTTTTAAAATCCTCTATTAAAAGTAAGTTTCAAATTTGTTTTAAATGGTTGAACAAACAGTAATTTTTGTATGAAACAAACCAAATAAATTATGCATATTTGTATAAGAAAAGTAACAAAACTATACTCTGAATCAAGCGCTAATTTTTTTTAATACTGTTGACAGATAGGCAGGATTTATTTCTAGAATTTTCATGGAAACTTTTGAATAAATAAGACTTGCATTGTATAAAATTCATCTTTTACCAATTATAATTTCGGCAAATAAATTCTAATAATTTACTCTTTTATCTTTCTCTAATTTTTATCTTAAATGTATTTTTCTTCTTTGTTTTTCATTGAATTTCAAATTTTTTAAAAACTATCACTTTAATTAAAGTGCACAAGATTTTTATCAGGAAAAATTTGAAAACAATTTGGCTAAAATTCTTTTTTAAAGACCTATTTTTATTCTATGTTTTACTTGGTTCTTGTTTGTGAAAGTAAGAACAAAAAATAAAGAAAATGATAATATGACATTGATAAAGAGAAGTTTTATTTATTTATTAGTATCATTGCAATAATAAAAGAATGTGAAAACGACGGTTCCAGTTAAAGAGAAAATTAAGAACACAAAAACGATTTCTGATTCGAAAGCAAATCTATTTTAACAGAGATGATTCGTAAGCAGAGAAAAGGAGACAAAAAGAAAAAGGAAAGAAAAACTAAAGTGGAGTAATTTCCAGCTTAGTAGCGTAGTTGGTGAAAGGCAGACGATTATAGCCGAGCATGTTTATTTATAAATGCGCGAATTAAAAAAAGAAACATTCTAACACTATTTCAGGTAAACCGTATGCTATTGCTCATCTTTCCAATATGAAGAGTTAGAAATGCAGAAAATATAGATAAACAATTTGAAAAAGAAACAAACATATCCTTAAAATCTTGAAATAATACAATTGAAAATGTGTAGGATAAAAAAAGTAAAGTAGTATTGAATTAAGAATTATTTAAAATACGCATGCGCGTATACATGTGTGTGTGTGTGTGTGCAGGATAATGAAGGGGAAACAAGGGGCTGTTGATCAAATATTTCTGTATGTCAATAGAGATTAATGAATCTTTTCACAAAAATCATAATATCACTATTGCAAATTGATTTTGAAACGTTCATAACTATAATAAAATTAAACTGTGCAAGTAATTTTAATTACTTACGGAATTTATTTTTGCTTCATTGTACGAAATTTCAATTTTAAAAAAACAGTTCTATTCTAACAGATTTCTTTTTTGTATGATTCAAATTATCAACTCCATCAGAACAATTTCCGGTGTTTAAATGTATTCCCTATGTTCCTTTCTGTAACTTTTTTAAGGGTACTCCGTAAGTAGTAATTATAAAAAATCTTGGTGAGAAAGAAATGTCTTATCTTCATATAATCATACAATCCATTTACATGCTCAGTAAATATCCAAAGGAAAGATATTATTTTCCCATCAATAATTTGAATTATAAAGGATTCCGTTCAATTATTGAATTATAACTTGCAATTGTGAAAAGATTTTCACGAGATTTTAAATTTCTTCATATATTTAATTACTTTTCAATTCTAAAATGACGGAAATAAAATGATTGCTGAACTTGCTAATTTTCGAGAAGTCGTAAGTAATAATACCCTAGAAAAAATTCTTTAGTCACTAAATGCAGTGACATTGTAAAACAAATAATTTATTCTTTTAATAACATTTAAATTTCTCTCTCTCTCTCTTTCTCGACATAAAAATCATTTTAAATGTGTAATAAAATTACTAAAAATATAATATTGTCATATAATATTACTAAAAATATAATTGATTTTTATTAATATTGTATGAATAATCAGTTATTCAAATGGTGATTTTTCAAAATTTTAATTAACTAAATAAAATTTAAAAACATTAATATTTCAAACCAAAGAACCATTAAAGTCTTATTCCTATAAAAATTTAATTAATTACCTAAGCGTTTGGCAGATATTTAAAAAAAATCGATACAAATTTACTAGAAAAATAATTGAAGATATATTTTAAGAACAAGAGCTTACACAAATTTTTTGTGACTTTCTATGTTATTCACCATAATATATGTGTCATTCAAAAACAAATACATTAGTCCAAAAAAAATAAATAAATAAATAAATAATAATAAAAGTAAAGGAAATCAATATTATTTTCAATGCATTAATTTTTAAAATTTTGGCTTATTTAACTGATCAAAAAAGTACATTATCTTTTCTTCTAAGATTTGGATCTGCAATAAAATGAGATACGCACAAATTAAAATGTGAATACTAATTGAGGCAAAGGTAGCATTTTAAAAACTTTAAGACTCCATTTAACGAATGGAAGCAATAAGAAATTTATGTAAGATGTTTACGAAGCTTATATGCAAACTTTATAGCAATTTCTATACTGACAAACAGTCATACTAAACACTCATTTTTCCATGACAAAGAGACCTTTGCATTCTGCTCAAAATATCAGCAAGCTTCCGCTGAGTACATCCTAAATTGCTTGGAACTTACCAGAGTGGACATATATTTGTCTTCCCTTTCTGTCCTTGACTTCCTTAAGGTCAGCAGTCTGATGGAATTTGCCTGGCTTCGTCAGATAACTGTAGGATATATGTCATAACAACAAACTTTATATTACGTCTCTATGCTAACATGCTTGTAGCTCACATTGAAGACGATAACTGGAGATGATTTTTTTATAACTAAGCACATGCCATAGGTACCCGATTATAGGGTAGGCAACCATTCATAAAAGGAAGAAACAAAGACAGGAGAGAGAAAGAAAAAGAAAGCACATCTATGCCCGAACTGGGATTCGAATCCAGGACCTCCCTATCCGCAACTTTATATTACTATTCCTGTTACAAAAACAGAGTATGTTGCCACTATAAAGCAAAATAATTTGTAGCTGTAAATTGAAAAAACTATTCTTTTATTTTAATATTACTTACCTTATTTTTCTTTTTGGTAACCATAATCGGGTAATCGTCAAATGAGGCAATTTTTTTTTTGTGGCTTATTTTGTTGGTTTTTCTTATCATTATATTATTACTTTTTGTTATTTATCGAAATTTATTCTGTAAAAATGATGATTCAATTTAAAATCCGGATGTGGGATAAAATTATGAAAAACACATCACTTTAAATGTTATATAACTTGCAGTATTATCTCCAGTCTGATTCAATTTTAATCATTTTTTATGACTAAAAATATAATCTTGTTTACTAACCGATAATTACTATTCTTAAAATCGAAATATCTTTTCACGTTTCAAGCTTCATACCCTGCAAATGCTGTTTTAGGAAACTGATTGCTAATGATTATGGAATTAAAATATAGAATTCCTATTTGAAATTTTGATTGCTATTTTCGAATTTTTTTTTTTCTAACCTGAATTCAATTTTAAGAACTTCATTCCACAAAAAAATTACATTCATTTATTTTTACATTTTCCAATGCAAATCGTTGTATAATTATATCTTTTCGTATAATTTATTTTTCTTGTTTTATTCTTGATGTGTGTTCCGCCGTTTTTAATTCCGCGACCATTTTCGTTTTGGCGACGTGAATGTTTATGCCCTAAACGTAAGCAAATTGGTGCAAACTTAATAAGATTATGGTAGATTAACCTTCTGTGTACTTTTTCATGACAATTTCTAAAGAAATTAATTTTCGGAATGTTGAAATCATTTGCCAGAATTTCTGTTGCGTTTCCTACAAAATTCCCTAGAGTGAATACAGAAGGAAATTATTTTCTGCTTTGCAATATATCAATGTCAATACTGTTGTTTCTACGTGAATAAGGATAAAATGGCATATTTTTATGCACACTATATTCCACTTCACTTCAAATTCTTATTTTTCATTATCTCGCATTAAATTTATTATTATTTTTTTCATTTAAACAAGTCAGTAAAGCAATTTAAATATCGTAAATACCCTATCACGAGGCAGAAATTATTGCAATATAATTCTATGATAATTATGAGAAAACAATTTGGAGTTCTGAATCATCAGAACAAGTGTTATTTTCTGAATTTTAAAATCTTTCTGTTTTCGTTTAAATGAAATAGTGAAATAAAAAAATGAAGCAAAACACTAAACCTCAATTTTAAACTTTCCCACCTACTTTACTCCATTTATAGAAACTTTAATCAGATTTTCAAAAAAAATTCTGACACATGATTTAGTAATGTATCACAACTTTTAGTTGTAAATAGAGACAAATATTGGTGTTAATTGTTTATTATGTTATGTAATTTTTGGGAATCCAATAAGCCAACCAATTGGTGATTACAAACATTTTTAGATTAAAAGTCCTACAATAGTGTTTGATGACGATTATTTTGGATGGTTTACTCTAATGAAAATGTGTTCATAAGTATCTTTCTATCAGCTGGGTCGAAATCCTTAAACTCACATATTTATTTTCGGAAGCAAATGAAAAATGTAGTTCATTTAAGTTAACTTCAGAATAAAATATTCATAA
The DNA here is from genome assembly GCA_026290005.1 of Latrodectus geometricus. Taxonomy (NCBI): domain Eukaryota; kingdom Metazoa; phylum Arthropoda; class Arachnida; order Araneae; family Theridiidae; genus Latrodectus; species Latrodectus geometricus. Next base: position 57,114 of record JAPDSC010027147.1, read on the forward strand.
GAGTTTTTATTTTAAATTACACGTTAAATAAGCAGAAAATGAAAATTTATTAAGGAGTATAATCTGCTTGGACGATGAATATTTAAGTTTTGGAACGAGAAATAATCTTAAATTTATTCTATATTTAATCTTAAAATTAATATTCTGATGAATTTAGAAAATTTATGCAAGTTCTCATTTTTGTTATACAATGGACATTTTTCGTTTCGGTGGAAAAAAAAATTTGTTTTATTATTTTACAAAAATAATTTTATTGCTTTGTTCATGAAATGATTACATATTTTAGAAACTTATATTGGCTATGAAAATAATTTTAAAAGACAGAGATAACAATAAGCTGTAAATCAATTCTGCTCAATTTTCACTCTCAACAGTTACGAAACATCTGACAAAAAGAGATCTTTGAATTAAAAATTGTTTGTGCTCATGCTCTCTTGTGTGTGATTTCACTGTTATTTAACATAAAAATTTAAAAATATTATTAGGCTGACAATATGCTCTTCCTTATGATTATTTTAAGCATATTAAAATAAATTCATACTAAATAAAAAAAGGAAATATGGCATGCAAATATATTTTATGGCGATTATAAGCATAAGAATACTACTCATAACTGCATCAAGCAAAGAAACTATGAAACTGAAATGACAATATTCTAAAATCCAAAGAAAAAGTGACATTTCTTGAGATTATTCTTGATTGATTATTGGCGCCATTCACAACAATTGTATTATCATATACTTCATCATAGTCTAATTTGTAAACCTAATCCCTATGAGAACAAGATATAAGTAGAACGTCAAAAAGTAACATTAGTTTCAGAAGATCATATCAAAGTTGGTTGTTCTTGAAAATGATGCAAAATAATTTTATTTCAAATAGCATATATGCATTGAAAATTAAACAAAAAATATTCAATGAAATTGATCATTATTAAGTATTTAGAAGTTGAAATAACCACAGACTCTCCAAAATATCACTTAAGTTTAATTTGATAGCTTTGGGTTCCACATGTAAGTTTTAGTGCTTTATTTGGAACGCTGAAAATAATTTTCATACTTAGCCGATTTTACAAGGGAAGTTTTGTTCAATCATATAAATTTCCTTTTTCATAAGGAAAAATTAAGCTTTTCCTCTGTCAAAATACGAAGAATTTATTATGTGTACATACATTTTCTATACAGTATATTTATGCTGTTTGATCTAATACGCTTGTATTAAAATAAATATATATATATTTTTGCTCTCAATGACAAAATTACTATATACTGCACTATTTTTTACTGGTCAGTTTCAATAGTGCAAGCTACAGTAAATGATGAATTCAGTATTACAATAAATGATTTATTCATTTTGAAAAAGCTATATTTTCAAAAACCTTACAGGTTACAAGTGAAAAATGTATTTAAAAAAAAACACAAATCCAACAAGTTTATACACCCTCGAGAAATGTTGTTATGTGTACGAGTTTATACACCCTTGAGAATTATGTGCCCCTTTGGTGATCATATGTCCAGACGATCATCGAACTCATTCTATACATTTTGTAGTAAACAACTAATATTCTTGAATCACCAGTGACCCTATAACATTCATTGTTTACACGACAGTTATTTTTCATTCTAAAATTAATTATAACGAACAATTATATGTGCAATTATAACGAACAATTGACATATTCAAGAACAAAAAAGCTTTGCTTACTCCCTATTTTCGAGGGGTACCTACCATGTACTGTCTCATCCTCGATTGGAAAGATAATGGATTCATTCTACGACTAGGAAGGCATAATACAAACTGGGTGAGTTTGTGGTTCTTCATATCTTTTCAAAATGAACGAATCATTTATGCTTGCCCTGTATACAATTAGAACAATCATTGCTTGGCTTCAAAAAATCCTCAGCCTATTTTTTTGCTCTAATTGATTAAAAAAAAACAATAGTACAATCTATAAATTCAATGAAGAACTCAAAATTATTTTATAAAACATGCAATTTAAATGATGATTTGATTCACAATAAAGAAAAAATATTTTGTCACTTCAAAATATCTCAACTCTAGATAAGTTCAAAGTTTTATTTGTCATAATTGAAGTATAACTCGATTCAGTAACCATGCACTTTTACCAATATCAAGATATGATATTGGTAAAAGTGCACGTGGAATTCTATTATGAAGGAAGGCTATGTAATAACACTGTGCATTCTTTTAAATAAGTTTTAAGAGATAAATAGAAAAAAGTTTGCAAAAATATTGGTTTGTAACTGCATTATATTTAATTAATTTAGCATGATATCAAAAAATAAACTGCAATTCAACCAATTTTGTTTATTTAGAATATGCGTACAGCAATGTGCTGCATTCTTCGACAAATATACAGTAAACACTTAATGAAAGAGAAATGTTCACGTGCTTATTCAAATACATTAATTTCACGTTAAAATATGAAGAGAGTAAAAGTGGCGCGAAAACTACAAATCTCGTCCACTTTAAAAAGTTTGTTCAACCTTATACTAGTACGCACATTCAAAATTTCGAAAGTAAGAATACAAAATTTTAAAATAAAAACAGCGAGATATGCAGCATTATTATCTTGACTCATACATGAATTTATGAAGTACCATATTCATACAAAGATGGATTAATTTATTGCTATTTTAAATTATATTACAACTTTAGCTATAAGAATATATATATATATATATATATATATATATATATATATATATATATATATAATGCCATTTTCCTTTAATTTTGAATTTATTTATTTATTCTTCTCAAATATTTTCATTACTTCATTAAACTGTAATTCTTAGTCATTTCAACGGTTGCATATTATGCATAGGATGATAAGATAATAAGTATGCAATGGATTTTTTATAACAATTTTAAAAATAATCTTTTGTGGATGAAGAATATTTGAAACAAATATTTATAGACTATAATTATTTTTAACACATGTACTATATTTGAAGGGCAAAATGATAAAAAAATGTTGCCCTAGTGGCCTGGTTAACACGTAATAATTATGACAAAGAATGAATAATAAAGCATTTTGACACAAAGCGCAGAAGAAAACTTAATCGTAATTTCGTATTCAGAGGAAATATTCTCTAAACAACACTCATTTAAGAGTTTAATCTACCTAAAAGCATCAAACTGCTTTGAAAATACCGAGGTTCCATATATTTTTCAAACAAAGAATATTATATGTAAATTTTTGGCTGAGGAAAAACTTTTTCAATTATATACATGGAACAGAGCCAAACATTCCGAAAGCGGAAAAAATTAATAGAAACCTATTTAGAAAGGTGCCAAGAAATCAAAACTATGGCAACTATTGTAAAGGATTCTTATTGTAAAATATAGTATAGTTCATTTACATACTAACTCTTTTTCACTGTTCTTTGTACAAATTTAGAACAATTCATGTTTGTGAAATGAGTTTTTTATAGCATTAAATTCATAATTTCTTTATAATTTATTCATTTTGCTTGATCTTTATTAACAAAAAAATCACCATATACAATTATTTCAACTTAATTTTTTATTAGGATAATTTGGTACATATTTTCACTTTCATAACATTGCTTGGCACATTGTTTTCATTTCAAATTTTTGTTCATATTCTTGTATTTGACAGGAATGTCTCAATCACATTATGTTTGATAATTAATGTCGTGTGAAGTCGACTTTCTCACTATAAAACTTTATTTAAAATTAAATTTTTAATATTTTAAGACTATTAATCGGAATACTTGCTGCAGTTCTACAAACTTCTTGGTAAGAAAAGTAGAACGAAATTATTTTCGTTATTTGATAATGTATCAAATGATTATTCCAACTTTAATTATGATAATTTAGCACCCTGTTTTCCCTTACATTATGGCCTACTTCACTACAAATTTTTATTTTTTAGACTCTACTATTAAATATATTTTTGTTATTTTAAAATGTAGACAATTTATTAAAAAAAATTACTTGTTTTTAATATAACAATTATTTTGAAACAAATCATTGTTGTGTTTCTTGTAACATTTATGAATCAAAACTAAAATATTTAAAATTAAAATGCAACATGTACATAAATAAACTAAAAATTGCCTTTCTACGTAAATTTTAAACAATTCTAAATAGCAGAAGTAACAGTTGCAGTTATCAGTTGCAGAAGTAACAATTGCATATTATAGTTTATCTTTTTAGTATTATATAATAAATAAGTAGAATTTAATATTCTTTTCAAAGGTTGTGTGATTAAATGTGGATTTATTCACAATGACTTTTGAAATTATTATGCAACATAAAAAAGGGGATATCGGGCCCAGAAAAGCAACACATACAAGTAAATAAATAAGATTACTTTTTTATATTCGTTGAAATTTTACCAAAATTGGAACTTCAATATTTTTTGTGTAATTTCCATCTTGTTTTGTATATTTAAGGTGGTAATGAATGCATATAGTTAAAATTGTAGTTATTTAATTTTTATCAATACATAATTATAGCGGTTATTATTTTTTGAAGTTAATAATTATTTTTCAATGTTTGGGGTATTTATTATGTGTTTCTAGGCGGGTTTGAAGCGGAATTTATTTCAAAAATCGATTTTGGTACATTTTATTCCACTTTCGACATAAATATTTTAACATCTTTTAAAGGTGCACCGAAAGTTTACAATATTTATAGGAATGAATTGAATTTCTTTTAATATTTAACATAAACAATATAATTATTTTTCTCATAATTGCTTATTAAAGCAGAGTACATGATCTCTTGCGTAAATTTAGACAATATTTCATCGCAAGTTCTCATTTTACCACATTGAATACTTTTCTCGTTGGTGTTTTTAATCATTTGCAATTAATGCGCTGAAATTTATTTGTAGGTTGAACAGATAATTAAATTAACAATTATTACATGATTTCTTTGTCAAAAATTAGATAAGTTGATATATATATAACGCGCGCACGCCGAACTTATTTATGGTTTCCTAACATAAAAGAAATTTTCCAAAATTCTTCATAAGTTAAAAGTTCGAGTTGCAAGAACAGAACGAAAGAATTAAAAAATATAAAAAGTCGCAACTGAAATTAGTCAAAGACATTTTAAGAGAGCAAAGAAACCTCTTTTTAGTTTAATACCTCAGATTTTTTTTAATGGTCAATCAATCAGAAGAATTCTTATTATTGATTCAGTCAGAATCTGGCCAATAATATACATTTAAAAGATTTCGTTCATGAAATATTTAAATTTCTACCATCTTTAAGTAACAGATTCAATTTGGAATCCATAATTTTCATAAAAATTCCGTTTTTCGCTTAACAATAATAGAATTCTTATCAGTTTAATAGATTAGGAACAATGGATATTTTTCAATTATTACACAGCGAGTTTCGCTAAAAATCTAATAACATTTAAAAAAATACACAAGTGCTCAGTTATTTTGTCTTATGCCTAATAAATTTATTATTTTACTTTTGTTGCAGGACTGGTTTTCAAGGCAGAAATTGATCCTCCTGGTCCTCTTCATCAATATAAGCCTGGCGATCATGTTTTACAAACTGCTATCGTAAACCTCGAGAAGCCAAACACCTCTTTCGAAACGCCAACACAATTCATTATCGATCAAATTGCTGCAGGATCAACTCCTCTCGACAGGGGCTATTAATTTGTTCAGCCAACTTGATGCAGTTGGTCCAGTGCATTTATTGTACTGGTGATAGTAGCTGTGGAACAGCCATTATTTTATACTTGGAGGATTGGCGGAATGTCATCCTCTTGCCTTTTACACTTGTGAAAACTGTCATATGACCTATATAATCATATTTTTGCGTCAAAGTGACCCCAAACGTGGTTAAAAAAAAATTCGTATTCTTTTTTTTTTTTTCCATTTTCCTCACAACTCTATAGGCCACAGATTTTTTTTTATCGCCACCGACGCAAAAATGTATTTATATGCCATTTCTTTCTCTTCTCTAAAATGTATAGAGAATCTCACTAAAAAAACCTTGAGAAATCTTTCCTACATCCATATGTTCCATGTGTTCTATAACTTTTTTTTTTTTGTTTCTTGTGATTATTATTTTACTTTCGTGAACTGTTTTGTGATTTGTTGTATATTTTATAAATCATATATCTAACCTAATTCAATTGGAGTTACAAGAATATTTAATGAATCGTGCTCCCCTTACTACTTTTAATCAAAAGCTTTAGCCATACAAATTATTCCGTGTTTCTAAATCAGGTTTTAAAAATACATTATTAATTTAAAAATTGAAAAAAACATTTTTACAACGATGTAAATGTTTTAATTTTGAGTTATTTCACCGAAATTCGATAGTTAAATCTTCGAGAGAGTGTTTTAGATATATCATTGCTAATTGTTTTTTGTCCTTTTTTTATTGTAACTAAATTACAATTAATCATATTAGAATTTTGTATTCCGGAAAAAAATATAAATTCAATTTTCTGAACAAACTTTACTGATTTCCGTTATTAAAAATAGGTTTAAGTAAATTATTTTTAAATCAAACAAACTGACTGTAAATAAATGTTTTCCAAATTGCATGCAGTATTTTTATATTATTCGCATTAGAATATAAATTTTAATTGAACTATTATTTTTTCTAACAAAATATATTATAAAAAAAGTATTAAAAATAAAAGCTAATGGTACAAACCAGTAAGCTATTTCCTCGCATCAAATATTAAATTTATGGCAAAATTTATAACATTAATAAATTGTAATAAACAGTTGCTGAATAGGATTAAAAATGAATTCAGTTGAATTAGGTAAAATATACCTTATAGAATATCAAATTCCTTAAATAAAAAGCAAATCTATTTCTCCATATTAACAACTTACTTCTCCACGTTTTCGATTTAAATAAAACACAGATTTAAAATATATCAAGAAAATATGACAACTTCCCCCAGTTGACATTCCTCACTCAATCCTTTCCGCAGTCAAGAATCCAATAGTTCAGATAAGAGTACCCAAACAGTACCACTTCTCATATGAAATTCTTTAAATCTTAAACTCACTTAAAATTCTAACAGATGAAAAACTTTAGAGTTACCATTTTCTTCAATTTTGCGTACGTATATAGCTATTTTTCCACTTATTAAATTAGAAATATAAATATCACTCAAAACGATTATTTTGTAGAAAGAATAAAACAATTAAAATGCAGTTCCATTATAGGGAAATCCTCTACAGTCTCATGGCACAGTTTGGCATTCAACAAAATTCTCAATTTTCACTGGCCTTATTGACAATTAATTGAAAAATAACATGTCATATGAATAATTTTATTTGCCAGTTATTTTTAATTGTTCTTCGGTGCTTAAATTTACAGGATTGTATATTTGAATTAAAATTCAACCCAATCATATCATAGAATTCAAATATATTCCATTTCAATTCTGTGGAATGATTCAGTTCATTAATAGCAGGTATAAATTTCTATTAATATAAATGCTTGACTCGTGGTTAAACTTGAATGAAAACTTTATTTAAGTATATTTATTTTTTCCATTACCAATTCTAAAACATTCGATTCATTTTGAACTGTGACTGATCATTAAGTGTTTATTGAAGATCAAGACAAATGCTACTTACAAAAAGTATTATGCTTCGGCGAAACATAGCTCAAATTTCAATGTAAATGGAAAATTTTTCACAATTTGCTTAATGACAATATTCATTCTTTATTTTTAATCAACTAAACATTTCGTCAATTCACTTACCATCCGCCCATAGTGAATTTAAAAGATTTGCACTACAAAACCTTTCGGGCTTAAACTTCAGAGCCACTTTATAGTTTGTTAGGAACTGACAATATATATTACATTTGTATATACATGTATCTAATATATGATACACGATTTTAAAAACTAACATTTACATTTTTAACTTTCAATTTCTTAGGTGAAAATAAGGGCTAAGACACAAGTTTGTAAAATGACTTTTTTTGAACGAGAAACTGAATGTTTTGATACTGAAAATACAAGGAAGTACAAAAGGAAAAAAGATACACAGGATTGCTATAGTTAATATGCATGGAAATATGAAATACATTGAAATGATCATTGTCCGTCCAAATTTTTCTTTTTGTGCATTACTCACAGCAATTCACTTCCATTAATAACACTTTGTGCTTATTGCATGCATATTTTGCATTTCTGGTCATTCATAAAAATAAAAAAATAACAAAGAAGATGCAGTTTCTTTATAATAGATTCATTATTTTTTAATGAAAAAAATAGAAAAATATACTTCTTTAGATATTGTTTTATGCAAATTTAATTGTTAGTAATAAAAGTATAAAAATGAGATAAAAATAATGGTCCTCAAAATTATGTAGTTCATTTAAATAGAGTTTTTAAAATTGGGATAAAAAAAAATTTTTATCCCAAGAGGAAAATTTGTAAAATTAATTAAAATATATTAAAGTAAAATGAGCTAGAAAAATTAACACAATTTATCCAAGTAATGTTAAGTATTAATTAAGTTCAGGAAAAAATGTCAATAAGTTTTAACTTTAATTTTGATTATTTTTACTAAATTAAATATAAAACATTGATGTCAGATAAAAGTTTGAAGATTTTTTAATAAAATTCAAAATAATTCTTAGAAAAGAAAAGCAATGAAGGCTTACCTATCATTTATAAATCAATTAATGACAGAAATAAAGTAATATAATTATCGTAATTTCATAAATCTTAATATAAAACTATTATTGATTTTAATAAAAATCACACTAAAAAGTGATATATAATATTGTATACTCTAATTGTTATTTTCTTTAAATATATTATCATTTATTAGAATACTTTTGAACAAAATTATTAGTATTGGCACAAAATTCGAAATTTTAAATGCTCTTAATTTTAATCATGAAATCTTGACAGCAGACTAAATTGTTTTAACTTGTTTAAAGCAAAACAAGTTTGGAAACACTATACAATTTGTTAAATACCTCTTAGATTATCAAAGACAACTATATTAATTATCAATAATGACATTTTCTTATATTGGTTGCTATGGAAACTTAAGCAGAGTTAGCTCAAGTCTCTCAATAAGCAACCTGAACACAACTAATAAAAAAAATCTGCAGTATAAATAAATTTGGAAAAATTTTCGATTAAAATTCATCTTGAAAAATATATTAATGTAAAAAAAAAATTCTAACTTATTATGATTAAAATTGTTATAATGTAAGAAGATATTCCAAGAAACTTTGGGATATAACGGGTGGTTATATAGTGAAGAGTTTATGGACGTTGTTATTGTGAAAAAGATTTATAGTGATCAAAACTTTTATTTTTTTTAGATTCACATCTATATTTTGTTAAATTAAACAATATTGGCAATATAAGAACTATGTGCATGAATATTACATATTGGAATATTATCAAAAGATTACTGTAAGAACATAAAGTTTAATAGATAAAAAAAACTACTAAACACCAATCAAATTTGCCTTTAATATTGATTATAAGAGATTATATTTTATACATTTCGAAATAAATGTTCAATAAAGTGGTCTTTTAATGACTTTTAAAAGTACAATTATAAAGCTGCACATTTTTTGATAATGATTCAGCATTATTTTTTTAAAAAAGCTTCCTAATTAAAACATGAATTGGTTAATCATTTCAGCATAGTAAAAAATATAAAATACAAGCTGTAATGTAAATATTTTAATGTTCTTATTTCACATAGAGGAAATCTAAATCATGAGAAAGATGTTAAAAATAGATTGTTATCATTAATTATTAAAATAAAAAATAAAATTAGTACACATTTAAATATGCTTTCAAGAAAATTTAAAAAAATTAATGTTTATTGAGTAAAAGAATGTTTTTATAACTATTCATACAAGATACATGTAAATTATAAAAAATTCATATGCATAATATATTAGCTTAAAACGTACGTCTTACAAATAAATATAAAAACTAACTAAAAACCATATATAAAATACATTTTTTGAACTCTAAAATCAGAAAACCACAGTAGGAAAAAAAATTACAAATCTAAAGTTGAATTCATCTTTCATTGTAATGTAATAGAATTTCTTCTCTACTTTATTCTCCAGCCATAAAAAAATGCGCCAACTTTTATATGTAAAAAAATAATTCTTAACTTTCATTAGCTATTATATATCCACCACATATTTTATATTTCTACATTTTTTAAAACCCTAGCTTTGTTGATACATTTCTAAATTATTTTTGTCGGACAACTTTCATTTTGTAAAAGCAAAAAGAAAGTAGCTGTATGAATTTGTCAGAATATACTGGACAACATCAATCCTTTTCCTACACGCCTTCGGTGAGCATAACACTTTTATAACTTTAATTAAAAAATAAGAAACTGCATTAATCTTAATGTGTACTTTTGTTTTTAATAAAGTTATATAAAATAATTTCAAACAATTCTTCAACAGCAATGAGAGTAATAATTCATTCAATTTCATTATTATTTCAATGTTGATGCATTCAATTTAATTGTACTTCACACATGTGTCTGTGTATGTGACTAACAAATACTCTTTTTAAAAGTGGAAAAAGGAAAAGCATTGATGCTGTACCCCAAATACTGACTAATTGTGCCTAAGTGTAGCAGTGTGTTGTGATCGATATTAGGCAACTGTGATTTATATGAAATTTGAAAAAGAATAAAATAGGTTTGTTTATAAATATCCTGTAGTTTCTTTTGTGTTCAACACATATTCACTCTACTAAATGCAAATTCACATAAATTAACAAAAACATCATGATTTTATAACAATTCATCCCTGAAGTTACTTTGAAAATTATCTGAAAATTTCTGTGCATATTTCACAATTATTTACTAACAGTTACTAATACAAAAATTGATATTATTATATATTAGTACTTAGCATATAATATAATTATTAAGAATGTGTTATTAAATATTTTAAATGGTGTTCTTTTTATTTGAGGGATAACCAGCTAAAAAGTGGGATGGAGCTGACACCAAATATCATGCTCAGATGAGAAACAAGTCACCAGGAATATTCTTTCCTACAATGTTCCTGAAAACATTCTATCAGTAGTTG
>JAPDSC010027147.1:73764-140741 GCA_026290005.1 Latrodectus geometricus
ATATATATATATATATATATATAAAGAGAGAGAGAGAGAGAGAGAGCAAATGTTTGTGTGTTTCACTTCTGGGACTATCAAAATTTATTTTTAATCAGATAAATTAGATTTCTTCTATGCAATCCTACTATTTATATTGTGTTGATTCATATATTATATAACACAATTTGAGTGGTAAGCATAACATGATTTTGTCATCTGGCAGTAAAAACAATAGATTTGCTGTCATAGATATTAAACAGTCAAATCTTCAGTCAACTTTTTGAATAATAGTTGTATGTTACTTTCTTGGAAGTCTCTTCATAACCAGTTCTTGTATTCACATACCACAAAGATGAAAATTTCGAATAGTCAATCCATTGAAGAATCATGTAGAAAACATGAACACAACATTTTTCTCCCCCTGTCTCTAAAGAACATGATTTTACCATAAGGCCGCAATAAGCTCAATACTACAGATTGAAATGTAACACTCAATCATATTATTTTAAAATATAATTTAAAGTTAAATACAAAATATTATGTAATTCATAAATCTTACTTGTTCAGTTATTGACGTCCTTTCTAATTCTTCAACAACTTCATCTTCATCAAACTCTTCATCAGAACCTGTTTCACCAATCTCTACATTGTCTTTGGCTCGTCTTCGCCTTTTCTTTGCAGTTTTTAGGCTTTTTCCTTGCATTGTTATCAACTGCCATCGGCCTTTATCTAGCTCAACTACATAGAAATCATTGTGAAATACACCACACAATAATTCATCATTATCTTCTTCATCATGTACTCCACCAAAAGCATAAGCATAATTGTTGGCCCCTAATGCAATTGACAAACCACTTCGAGGTGAAGGTGGAATGCCACTCGGTTTTGACTGCACCCATTTCCATTTTGGTAACTTGATTCGCTCTAGAAATAAAACATGATTTTAGTTCCACTAATTTTACTATTAAATATTAGTAAATATAATTTTTTACAGTTATTTTAGACAAAGAATTAAAATAAAATGTAATTTTTCCTGATAAAAGCATGTTTTTAAAAAAATTATGCTCAGAAAAGTACCACCTACTACAATTTTAAAACTGAAATTCATAATTTAAGAGAAGGAAGAATAATTTACTATGAATAATCATGTTAACTTCCTTTATTTTTAGTACTCAGAAGGGGGAAAAAAAACAGTTACATTTACTTTTTTTACTATCTGAAAATATTGCAATTAATATTATTTAGTAAAATTTTTACAAAAGAAAAAAAATTTCTGTGTAACTTTGATTTTATTGGTCATGCTAATATTACATTTTCACTCCTTATCCAAATCGGACATATAATATAAAATTTATTTTGAGCTATAAACATCCATATCTAAAATAAGAATTGAAGCTAGAGTGCCTGAATTATGAGTTAATTACTAGCTCAGCAATGTTAAAGATGATTAAAATGATGAAGTAGTACCATTTTCACCAACCATATTGCAATAAATCTCATTAAAAACTAAAATGATAATTTCAAAAATTTTCCAGAACTTAAAACTTATTTATATATTTTTTTATTTTATTAGCTTAACACATTCTTTTGTACATATAAGTACATAATTACAATTTTCGAAATCTCAAATTTCTACAATCTCAATTGCCTTGGAAAATCAATACATTAAAATTCAAATACAGTTTGTTTTTACAATTTTATTATTTATTATTAGTAAAATTGCATCACAAAATACTAGATATGTGAAAACTTATTAAAAAAAATTCAAATGAAAAACAGAAGTCTAAGAAAAAATTCCATTGTACTATTCGTAAATAATATCAGAAAATAATATTACTAATTTGTAGATCATTTCCACTATATAAGTCAGCTTAGTGCTCACTGAAATTTATTTTTTCTTTTATTCAAATTTACGTTATTTATACTAATTATTATATAACTTGGATAATTACAATATACTTAATTAAAATTTAATTTAGTAAGCAAATTAAACAAAATAATCGATTTTATTGTCTTCAGTGACATGAATTAATAAACATTTTACTGTAAGAGTACAACTTTAAAAAATTGTGGGACTGAAACTTTTATGTTAAAATATTTATTGATCATTTAATGCAGCTTTATAAATTAGTGTTTTTTTAAAATAATGCAATTCTACTTTGAGAAAATAAGTTTCCTTTGCACATTTAGTAAATTCAATATTTTTAAGATTTTTCACATTTTCATTGTTTATATAATTCTATATAATTTATGAGTTAGGTACAGATTGTGATATTAAAGAATTATTTATCATGAAATAAAAAATTATTTATCATATAAATGAAATTGTTTGTTAAACAATTTCATTTTCTTTAAGCACGGTAAAATTCTAATTTTCTCTTCGAGAGAAATTTTGTAATTTTTGAACTACCTATGTTTTCACTATTCGAATCTTGACTTTGCAAATAATTCTTGATTGTTTTAATAATCCTTTTCTTAATTTTCTACATTAATGTTACTATAGCATTGTGTAATAATACTGAAAAAAAGAGACCTAAAATGAAAGATCCTAATAGGTAAAATAAGCAACTTTTACTAAAAGAAATTAAAAATTTATAATTATGAAGACTATTTTGATTTATTTTAAAGATATAAGAATACTAATTTAAACCTATCCTAGCTGTTTCATAACAATTATAATTTAGCACTATCTATTCCAATTATTATTCCACCTACTGCATAACTTTTCACTTTTCAAATATATAGGCTAATTCTTTTCAAAGATCATAGGAAGTAAGAGCTGAGCTAAATTCATATAAAAGCTGATAATGGTTTTCATATTTTGAATCCAATATTAAAATAAATCAAATATTTGTTATTTAAAAATGTGTTTTTTCAATCAAGTTTGCAACTGTTTCATGTTACTTCATGTAGGGGGAAAAAAAAAAAGAACAATGGATAAAAAAAGTGTGAATCTTCACATAGTAATTTTATCCATAGTTATTTTTTCTAAAATCTATCATTTTATAATGATTATTTTCTTGTTAACCAAATACTAAAATGCTATTTTTCTTAAATTGATTAAAGAAACTTCCTTTATTGTTAAGACACTGAACTTTTCTTATATATGATGCTCAACAATATTACATTCTCAATTATTTTTAATCGTGACAGAAATCTACAGAAACTTTGAATACATTATTTATGAAATCTTTCATAAGCAAAAGTATTTAAAAATCTATTTTCAATTGGTCTAAGTAAATTAAGTTTGCTTGAAAATTCAAAAGTTGCTTGAATAAAAAGCAGTTTATACCTGTAGTGCAACAAAAAATGCTTTGTTTAAGGAGATTGATATGATAGACAATGCAATTATTTCATTAAAAATTTCAAAGTTTTGAAAATCTGCAATTTATGATATACATTATCATTAACTATTAAAATATTTTTTTCACAAAAATACTTTTCTACATTATTTTCCGATCACACAGTTAGGTAAATATCATATTAACAGTTTATTGCTCTATTTGTACAGTAATGAAAAAATTTATTTGATATTTACTCTCGGCGATATTTCTCAAATACAATCAAAGATACCAAGTCCATTTTCCTTTAAAATCCTTCATAGTAAAAAACTCTTCATAACATTTGAAATATTAGTAAAAAAATATTAATAATTGTTATAACAGAAAACACCTAAATCGATTTTAATTTAAAATTCTTTTATTTTAGCACACGTGAATATTGTAGTTGAAAAGTTTTCTTTTATCAAGTCTAAATGTGCAGTAACCAATTCATTCTGCTCATCAAAAACTTTAACCATATCACTTACTAATTCATGACTCATGAATATTGTAGCCTCATCAATATTTAATGAAAATATATGATTAAATTTGCTTGCTTAAAACGTATACTTTTAGCTACACCTGCAGTCATTATATAAGCTTCACTTAGTCAGGACAAAGTTTATTATTAGATAATATCTGAGAATAAGTTCAATAATTTTAGAGCCTAAAGAATGTTATAACTTGAAAATACAATGATAATTGCTTTGCTCAATCACATACTAAAAGATGATTTGCTTGCTGCCAGAAAAATCAGTGAATTTTCTTGAAATTGGTGTTTTTATATTATATATATATATATATATATAAACATTTCTTTATTTTGTTTTCATGATTAATGTAATTTATCTTTCTTAAGTTATTGTCATTAATTTCTAAAAATAATCTCAAAAAGAGAATTATTGGTTTCAGAATATTTCAAAACTAACATTTCAGTATTTTAAATTTAAATCGACCAACATTGTGAAATTTTCTTTTTTCAAATTCACATAATGTCAAATAAGCTAAATCAATTTAAAAAATTGATTTCACTGAATTAATATACGAAATTTAGTGAAGTCTTAAAGATGCAAGAACAGTCGAACTATGTGTTACTTTATGCATATTTGTATCGATATACTTTAAGCAATTTCTTACTTAAAAATGATATTTTGGATTTTTTTTAACTTTTATATAAAAGAACATAGTGATAATTTATTGGTTGAACTGAATTAACTAAATGAAATCCAATTAATAAAATGATTTTTTTATTGAACTGAAAAATACAAAATTCATTGGAATGCATATAATCAAATTAAACATGCAACAAAATAAAAATAAATAATGAGCAAGTTAAAAATAAATGCTTGAGTTTTACAAATACATTTTCCACAATCCCTCTATATTAATGATATAAACCCTAATCATGACAAATCCAACAGTGTAAACAGAGCATTTGTACTAAATGCAAAACAATATAAGTTAATATTTTGAAAAATCTAAACTAAATGCATAATATTTTAATGCTAAATCAATTGGCTTTTGTAATACCACATAATTCTAAAAATGAATTTATCAAATAATAATTCAGCAATTAGACATTTAAAGTTGTTTTAATTATCAAAAAAAAAAAAATTAAGAAAATGTAGAGATTTTTTTAAAAACATTTTTTCCTAATAAACTAAAAAATTTCACAAAATTCATTATCACTTATTAAATATTAACTATAAAATATGAAAATATTTAATTGTCAATATTTAACAACAATATTATTTAACAATATTTGATACAAAATTAACAAGATAATTTCATATATATGTAGCTAAAAAAAATGTAAATATATTTACCATCCATTTGCAAATAATACATGTCTGTATAATTAATTCCCTTATCTACATCCTTTTTGATTTTTTCCCTACAATAGCCTCCATATATAAGAATTCGTCCATCCATAAGGGGAGCCATCTGACATCCTGATCGCGGACTAGGCATTTTGCTTGTTGGTTCAATTTTGCTCCACACATAGGTTTCAAGATTGAAAGCATAAAGATCATTGAAGTACTTATAATCCCTAAATAAATCAATGACACATATTAAAGAACAAGGTAAAAATTATAAAAAAGAACTATATTCAACACTGCTAAAATTTTTACAATTTTTTAAAAACCAGTTAGTAGTAATCAATTGCCACTATGAATAATAGAAGTAAGCACAGTTATTAATAGATTTTTTTAATAATGAATAACGTAAAGAATAATAATTTTTTAATATCAATTCATTATATGCTTAATATTGCTTTATTACTTTGGTTTCACATCAAAATTAAAATAGAATTTTCATTTAATACTTGGTAACACTCTGGATAATCAATGATTCTTCGAATTTCCTGCTTATGATATAAATCTGGTTAAAACGCTTTTACACTACTATTTAAATTTTACTAAATTAATATTTTGAAGAAAAATTATCAAAGCAAATTCATATTAAAAATAATTATTCTCAAAACCTGTATTCAGTATTAGAATAATCTTATTTAAAATATTAAATATATTTTATTGTAATCATTATGCTTATTTAATTTAGTATTTTTCACAGCTGATTTTCTAAAAACGTTTTTCTCTCTATATAATATATATAGAATATTACTATCTCTTCATAACTGATAATATTTAAATTGAAATCTGATTCTTGAATCTAATTACTAATTTGAAATCACATTATTTATTCCAACTTACTAGTCATAAATCCAGCATTTTTATGTATGAAACCTGCAAATTTATATTTGCATTTAAAATGTATCAAATTGCATTATGAGATAAATTGCATAGACTTAATTCTCTGGAGGAGTAAAAAGAAAATATTTTACCATTACATTAATAAGTTCTTGGTGAAAATGATAATAAATATAAATTAGTTTTTACAAAAGTCTATCTTGTAAAAAGGAAAAACAAAAATTCATAATTCAGTATCGATTTCGAAAAAAGATTTGCATTCAAATAACTTTCAATGTATCAAACCAAGATGAGCTAAGAAAATAAAACTAAAAAATGAAAATTAATTTAAAGCCAAATCAATCAAATAAGACCATGTCTAAATCACCTAATGGTTTCATGAAATCCTCCAAAGATAACAATTTGTTTACGACTCACAACCATACGATGACCACTGCGAGAAGACGGACCACCAGGAACTTTGATTTCTTCCCATCTTTTCTCAGCAAAATGATACACCCACAAGTCTTTATAGTGGTAAAAATTAGATCTTGTGGGACTTGCAAACTCTCCTCCAAAAATCCACATTTGTCCACCTCTTTGAGATACCACAACAGCCTAAAATGAAAAATAAAATATAATGTATTCAATAATATCATATTATGTACAGTAACAGCAGAATTCCATTATGGTCTATCTCGATATAAATAAAAAAATGTTAATTCTGAAAGGCTAAAATATCAATTACCTTGATAATTTTTTTTTCAAAAAAAAAAAAAAAAAATTAACATATATTTGTAAAAAAGATAAAAATGCAGGCTGATTGTGTAATTTAAATATACTTGTAAATAACATTAATTTAAATTATTTTACTATTAATGCAAAGTATGAGATCCATTAAAATTTTAAAATGTCATATGGAATCTTAATTCATATTATTACTTTTATGTTCCTGCTCATTTTCTTGATACTAATTATTTTTATCTATGACATTTAAATATTTTCATTTTTTAGAATTTGTATTTAAACTTATAAAATTCTCAAAACAATAATTGAAACTTTTTTTGAATGATTACATCATCAAATGCAAGGAAATTAATCAAATTCCTCTAGATAAACTTCTACAATGTTAATGCAATTATAAATAAATTTTAAATGTCATTAAAAAATGAATACCAAATTTTATTTTAAGTAATCTTTTTATAAAAAAAAGTCACGAACATTAAAAACTAATAAAACAAATTTTCTCTTCTATATATTTTTAATTTAGTCATCTTTACAGCAACTAACCAATAAATTTAATTAAGCAGTGGGCAAAAGAAATTTAAAAGAATAAGTGTATGTATGATAATAAGAAAAATTATTTTTTTAATAAAAATAATTATGTTATTAAAATAAATAATTTTGTTTGATATTTGATACATATATTTCCAGTTTTTTACTATTGTTTAAGAATTTCTAATCACATCAATCACTATCTAGCATAGCAATTTTGAAACTGCTAATGAGTATCAAACAGTCACAGCCATTTTATAATCACAAATAATTGGCTAATATTTTTTCTGTCCATTAACATACGTTATTAAGGACAATATATGTATCAAATCCATAATTTAAAACAGCATTCAAGCAATACATCACACAAATATATATAACAAAAGGAATTTTAAATTCTCAATTACACCAGAATCTATGTGAATCAAAACTTTTAAAACTGATAAACAACAAAATCATCTGAAAACATCAAAATTGATGCTTCAGCCAGTAGTATGCTTTATCTTCTGGCATAGCACTCAATGCAAGAAAGAATGAATATTCAATTTGGAAACAAGGATAAGCATTTTTATGTCACACAGATGTTCTTAAATTCTTTCACTAAGTTAATTTTTAATCAAAAAATTTTAGTTAAAATTTTGTTTTTTCTTATCAGAGTTTAATATTCTGTTGAAATGATAATTTATTGTTTTATGAATAAGTAAATCTCTTTATTACTTATTTAAAACTACTTATTCATTCTTATAAAAAAATTGAAAAAAGTTACTTTTCAATTACTGCGGTATTTATTCTTTTCTTTTGTATCAGCATTACAGCCTAGAATAGACCTTGGCTTCCTGACGAGGTAAGAGGAGAGCTCTTACTTTTTATTAATACTATTTTCTTTCACTTCAATAAAACTAATATTTATCCAATATTATAAGACAGGATAATAACATAAAATTATACATTTGTATACAATACACATCTTTTTATGTCATTTTCTTTGAAATTAAAAAATCAAATCATTCAAAAGTACACTGAAATATTTTTGTTCACATACTTTTGCTTTTCTCACTTCTATTTTATCTCTTAGTTACAGAATTTATAATTTAAAATTTATTTTTAAAACATATTTTTTAAAAAAATATTAACAAAGATAAAAAGAAAAACTAATTCCTAGTTTTAATAGCAAAAGTGTTGAAAAATTTTTTAATCACTATCATCTAAAATGAGGAGAAGCTCAATTATTTTAAAATTAACATAAAAACTTGCTACATATTTATTTTAAATTTATTTATACTGCACTAAAACAATTAGGATTATTTTAATAACCTGTACAAAATTTTATTTTTAAAATAAACATTTTATAAGCAAAAAACATTTTAATGAAAATATTTTTTAGTATTAGAAACATAAATTTTATTTAAAATAAGCATGCAAAATATAAATTTTAGTTTTTCCTCAGTAAAATCAAATTGAATCATTATATAGCCCATTATAATTAATAACTACAAAATTAAATATGTTCAAAATACTCACGACAATGAAATTCTGGAAATTGCATTTATTATAAGTACAATATTTAATTTTTCTTCTGAAAGTATAGTTTCAAACAAACATATTGCATTGCTTATGAAAAGATTTTCTCAAGCATATGTTTACAATATTTTCCTAATTAAAATGGATTCCAAAATTTGTCTTAGTCAAGAATTTATATAACAATCTGGAATACTAATTTTGTAAGCAAAATTTTTGCTTGATCTGAAGCATTTATTTTAAAAGAAAAGGTTCAGAATTTAAAAGATGAATATATTATATTAGTATAGAATGTATTGTATTTTACAGTTATGTTTAAGATGACATGTAATAATTACTTTTAAATAAAATACTTAGAAAAATTGGGGGTTTTTCAACATTTATAAGATAATATACCTGTGTGATGATTTATTAAAATTGGCATATTTCTTTTACATATTAAGTGTTTTATGCAGTATACTTTTACTTTGTGTGTATATATATAGTGCCTTTTTTCCCATTTCACCATCCCTTATACACATATAATTAAATCAAAATATTTATATCTCCAGTAAAATATTTATATTTTGGAGATTTTATTATATTAATCTTTTAAACAACAAAAATATAATTTATGTAGAAAAATTACGGAAAGTATAATTTTTATAAAAGTATTATGATAAACTGTGTTGAGAAAAAATTTTTAAAATCTGCAAACAACAAAATAAAGTAAACAATAATAAATAAATAAAGTTACTGTGTTATTTAAATTTTGTTAAAGCTAAGATTAAAAAAAAAATTAAAAACAGAATTAGAATTTTTGATACTACCCACCATACATATATGAATCTTTTTTTTTTTTTTTTTTTTTTTTTTTTTTTAAATTTTTTCCAATGATATCCATCATATTTATTTTCAATACTATTGTTGGCAATATCCTCTATTAATGATGCAAATATCAAAATATTGGACTAATGCAAGTAATTGATTTTTAAAATAAACACTGTTATTTTTCTAACTTTAATATTGAATAAATTAATTAGAGTGAAATAACTTAAACAAAGTACATTTGTTTTCATACTAAATCCCATGCACTTTTTTAAAATTAATAGCAAGCATACAAATATTAAATGATGAAAAATAATTTAATAACAGGTAATTTATCCAACTTGTTATCATATAAAATCAGCAAATCTAGCACTACAAATAACAAATTCATTGAGATCAAACTAAGTCTAAATTTAATTGCTCTTAAATTATAGCTTATGTACAGATTTTATTTGTGAAACATTATTGATGAAATTTTAAGTTTCTATAATATTGCCTTAAAAAATTATTCTTCAATTAAAATATCAGTTCTTAATTTTTTAAAAGATAGAAAATACTAAAAATTTTAATTCTAATAAAATCTCGTAGACATGTGTATGTTGATATGCATGTGTGTAGGTATATATATGAATGCGCATGTGTGTATATTATAGATAAATATTACCTACTATTACAAAAATAATTGGTACAATTCTATTGTAATTACCATAATGGGGAAAAAAAACACAACTGTTGTAAATATTTGTGTATGTATTGTTTAAAAAGGTTTACATTTTTAAAAAATAATGAAAAAATAGTACATACATTTTATTTAGATTACATAAACTAAATAATTATCATTTATTAAAAAAACTTTAAACGCCACAGTTGATTTCTGATGGAAACTATTAATAATGGCTGCAATGATCAATTGCATATATGGGTATAATAGAATAATACCAAATAATTTTAATTAATAGGGAATATTATTTTTATTGAAAAATGCATAATTTGTACTAATAATTAAATAAATATTTTGTAAATTTTTAACACTTTCTAAATGTAAAAAAAGCAAAATAAATTTAAAAAATGAGAGAATTCTTACCTGGTGTGAACAACGAGGAGGAGGATTTTCTGGGCAATGCAAGATACTCCACTGATTTTTCTTAATGTTGTAAAAATAAAGTTCATTGTACATAACAGTCTAAAAGGGAATAAATTATTGATTATGTATATTATTTTAACAAATAATTCAAAATTAAAAAATAATAGCATTTTTTTGATGACAAATTATTTTCAATCTTAGTAAAGAAGGAAGAAATAAAAAAAAATAAATTATACTAGGAAAAAAAAACAAATAAATGATCTTTTTCAACTATTAAAATTAACAGCTGTTTAAAAAATTTGGAACAACATATACACATAAATAACATACATTCATAGTTTTGGTTTAAATATCTCACACTTTATGTTCCCTTTTTACACATAAGAGCTAATTCAAACGAATCCATAATATTAAGTTGGTTTTGAACCATTATATTATAAATATCCATGTATGAAGTGGAAGCAAATTTATGAATAATGGAACAGAAAACCAGAACACTAATAATATTGTCAGCAATTACACAATAACAAACAAAACAAATTAATACTATCAGA
Source organism: Latrodectus geometricus (assembly GCA_026290005.1). Lineage (NCBI taxonomy): Eukaryota > Metazoa > Arthropoda > Arachnida > Araneae > Theridiidae > Latrodectus > Latrodectus geometricus. The sequence continues at coordinate 84,995 of JAPDSC010027147.1, forward strand.
ATCATATTGGATTTTAAAATATCTTAAGCAAATTAGTACAATGAGAGAAATATTTAAATATTTCCATAAAATCATAAGAACGTTTTTTTTTTTTTTTTTTTTTTTTTTTTTTTTTTTTTTTTAAATCAGAAAGCCAAACTTACAAGAGTAGTAAGCAATGTGAAGTTAAAATACCTAAGGAATTCTGGTTTACAATAAAATAACAATTGCTTTCATAATTAATAGGAGGGAGGGTTCCTATAAGAAAAACAGCAGGCTTCCATTCAGTATTCAGTTATAATGTCAGATTGATCAACACCAAAAAGAAAATGTTTTTGTTAAATGTAAAAATACATTGAGACTCATTATCAGGAACTTTTAAAACAATTATTCAGTTAATTATCCATAACATAAAACACTATTAAAAAGAATAATAAAATAAACACTCTTAAAATTATATATATATTAGCAATAGATCAGTCTTAATTTAACATAAAATTAAAAAATAGCACTGGAAAAAATGTACAGTTAATTAAAGAAAAATTTGTAACATACTCTGGTACCATTGAAATATTCACCACCAAATAATACTAATTCTTCTTTATCAGGATGTGCACAGAAAGAAAAACCACTCCTACAAATTGAAAAGCGATATTAAAGAAAATATTTTCATCAATCAATTATATATTAATAGTAATATATACACAAATTTTCTCACTAATTTCTTTTCATTGTAAGTCTCTTATAAAGAAAAAATAATTCAAATTCACACTAATTACAAAACAATTCAGCAACAATTATAAACTGTATTTATGTTAAGTAGAAAATATGGTAACATGTAAATGATATACAATTTAGAAACCAAAATTCATTAAATGAAAAATAAATGCAATGGAGTTCAATTAGATAAATTATTAATTATATAAGTTAATTTGAAAATTGAGTTTTTTCCTAAAACTAATGTTACATTAATTTTTATTAACTTTTCTCTAATCAAAAACAATACTAAACTTAATAATGATTCTAAATTAATATTTAAATCCATTTAAAAAGCATATTAAATTAACCATCTTATAATTCGTAACTTAAGGTAAACATCTCTTAAGATATCAAAATTATAAAAAAGAATGTAAAATTATTATGCCTGTTTTGTATATTTATTTAATTCCCAGTATCTTTTTGGTAAATTAATTTCTTTTGATTTATTATGTTATGGCAAAATGAAATTGAATTACTTTTTTCAAATTAAAAATCTATTTGAATATTTTAAAGTTATTTTCATTTTAGTTACATGTTATCTTTACTTTTAACTTTCTCTAATGCATTTTTTTAAAAAATGATAAATTTTAACAAGTTGAATGAATTGCATTCTTTGTCGACCCACTAAAATTGTCTATAGCTCATGATTGATTTTAGTTTTATGTTTGAATAGAATAATTAATTGTTTTATTTTTAAACTATAAATGGCTGTTATATTTACTGATATAGGATAAATAATAGGCAGCAATACTGTTTAAGCTTAGCAACATGATTCAGTTCTTAATAAATTTTACAGATGGAGATGCATTGTTGTTTGCTAAAATTTATGATACAATGAATTGATATAACTGCAAAATATCAGAAGATTTGTATTAAGACTCTAAATTAAAATTAAAATAAATATCAAGGCTGCAATGAAAATGTTATAAATATTTCTTAGCAGACTGCTCATACATTTTTAAGAGCAGAAACACAAATATTAAAATGAGTCTTAAAGTAAAAGAGAATTTTAAATTCTTAACAATTGCCACAATAATTAACTACAAAATTATTAGACAGGAGCATTAAAATTTAATAATCAAAGAGTTTGTCAAAGACCTCTTGATAATTTTTTAAAGCATGAAAGGTAATATTTTATGGTTAAAAATGAGACAAACTAAATAAATATCAAATATAAATATACGCCAAAATATAAATAAACATTCTTATAAAATAGTATTTTAAAATATTTGAAATTATTTTGATAGCAAAAATCCATCAATATTTCCAATAAATAATCTTTTGATGTATGTGTATAATCTTTTAATGATCTTGTAACATCATCATATCAACAGATTTTCATAATGATTAATGATCTGAGAATTGTGTATTTTAAAATGATCATCTAGTACTTTTTTCTTAAACAGTACTTTTTATTAACCAATGCTGCTTACATGTTACTTAATAAAAAAAAATTAGTAAACATAAAAAAGTAATCTTTACTTTTTAAAATATACTACTATATCTTTTTTCACACTTAGGCACTAAATTTGAAGCATCTGTAATAGATTTTTTTTATAATTTTGTTTTTTCAGGAATTTTATGTTCCAAAATTAAATAAAGACTCATATTATTCAATTTTATGTAAACAGAAATTATGTGAAGATTCAAATTAATTTTAAAAAGAGTGTTTCATGAAAAATTGTTATATAAAAAAACTACCTAGGTGATGGTTGTGCACACAGCTCTTCAACAATATTTTTTCGTCTAGTTTGCTGCTGATATTCAGAGATCAGCTTTTCAATATCATCCTTTAAAATAAGGACAAGTTAAAATAAAGACATATATTCCAAATAAAAAATATTTCAGAGAAAACAGCTAAATCAAATACTTAAATAAACAGTAGATATAAATCTTTAAATTATTTAGTTGTTTCAATAAATGCCTGATATGGGAAAATATCATATAAAATTACTTAGCTAAAAGAAAGAGTACATTTCATTATGGTTAAAATTCCAAACCAAATGATTAATACCAGTACAAGAAGTTATTATTTAATTAAAATATTTGTTAATATTAAAAAGCTGATATCACATCAAGATATAAATATATGCAAAAAAAAATAAAAGAGAAAAATTTCTGTATGGTAAAAAGAAATTGTAAAATGTGATAGCATAGCTAATATCTCATTTTACACAGCAATATCATTAATTTAATATGAATTTTATAGTCTCCATTGAACTAATGATGGATTCAAATATCACTTAAGCAATGAGAAGCTATCATTTGAAGCTTCTTTATACATGGATTTGGCTCATGAAAAAGAATAGCTAACAAGATTCAGGTTAAATAATGTTATCAGTAAATAAATACAACTAGTTCATCTGCAACATTTTTTTCGTTTATTCTAGCTTAGTGGTAAGAGAGAACTTTTAAAATGAAAAATCTTAAGTACAGCAGTTAAACAATGGTAGATGGAGATACATTTTAACTTTTTCTAAGCTTATCTGTTGGGATGAGGGCTTGAATATTTATGATTTCCTTCTTTGCAGCTTTTATTGCTTACTATTTAGAAAATTTTGGCAAACAAGTACAGACTAAATTATATGAACTGATAGAGTAATAAATCAACTAAACTGTGGTTTACTGCATCAGAACATTTTCTTGCATTTTTATGACATAACATGATTATGAATAATTGTGAAATTTTGTTGGAGTGCTTTTAATATTGTTTTTAATTATAAATGAAATTCAAACATATGAAGTATAAAGTTTATTTTGAAAATGTACAGAATTGGTATATGTTTATAAAGTGAAAATTATTTTAAGTTTATAAGTTGATTTTTTCAGGTTCTGCTATAATATCAGACTACTGGAAAATGTACAACTGTCATTCAGATGAGGAGTTTACACACTTATCAAAGTTTGACGTTTAAAGACCTCGATATAGTTGCTCACACAAATACCATCAAAGGCATCAGTTCTCAATTAAGTGATTTGTTCAGGTATACAAATCATTTGACAGATCAATTTGATTCATACCTCATTGTTTTTATATGGAAGTGTAATTATTCTGATAACAATGTGGGAGAATATTTATAAGCCTTTAAAATGCTTTTTGTCTGACTGGTGACAATAATTCCTCGAATAATAATTAGATAAGTACTTTTAATTCACGTATTAGATTTATGTAATATTTTTTGTAATATATTAAGTATCGTTAATAAGTATATAAATTTTTTAGATTTACTGAAAATTAAGCTGCTGTTAATTAGAAACTCAAGTTTCATTAATAAATTATTGATTTTATTTACATTATTTATTTAGCTTTAATGTCTGGTTATCTCCAGGGTATATTGCATTACACTGATGTTTTTAAGGTGGGCATTATTGACCAGTTAATTAAAACTCTACTTTTCATGAAAAAGTATATTATTCAAGTAATTAATTTAGTTTTATTCCCAGTTATCTCTTACACTAGGTTGTGTAATATTTAATTATTTTATATTTGTTTTATAATAAGTAATCCTTAAGAAATTATAATGAAATATTCAAAACTTAGATCATTGTAATTTAAAACAGCATAAGATTGCGATTTTTAAATTTAGTATTTGTGTGCAATCAGAATCTTAAAAACCACATGCCATGCAAGATGATGTAATTAGTTTAGTGAGATAATTATGCAGCACTTGGGTGAAAGTCACGCCAAACTTGTATCGGCTCATAGGATTTTATCCATATACTTTAGATTACACCAATATTTTTTAAAATAATCATTAAAACATATAATTTTTAAATATCTTGCGTGAAAAAAATATATAATAACAATCAAAATGGATACAAAACATAATTTATAAATAATAATAATACAGCATAAATTTCTTTTTCACATATTTGCTCCATTTCAAATGACAGAATTTTAAAAGCATTTTAAGTGCAATAAAACCAAAAAAATTTTTATAGATTTCACAACAGCTTTCAGTTATTCATCACAGAATATCAAAAAAAATGTAAACACTTTAAAGACTGACTTTTGCTTTTAAAATGCATGATTAGATCAGACTTCATATAGACTAAATAAAATAAAAAATATATTTTCTATCAAATAGAGCAGTGGTGGCCAAGACATCTACTGGTAGACCATCCCGATAATGACATCGGATATTAACAATTTAATTTATGACTTATGACATAGAATCAATGAATTATTTAAAATAAAAATTTACTGCAGTCTATGCTTTAAAACCCAAAACAAACCGAGCAAAGATTTATGATTTAAAACCTTAAACGAATATGATGAGCGAGATTAAAACAGTCAATAAAAATATAGAAAGGTATGGATTTCAATTAAGAAAACATGAATTGAGAAACTTCAAAAACATAGAGGAAGAGTGCATCCATAATCCAAACCGAGACTTCAAAGATTTCGCTTAATACTTACTTGTTTTGCTTGTAGAATTTGAAAAATTTGCTGACTTCATTAAGTTGAAAGAAATACTAAATTTTATGATATTTCCCCATTTAATGAAAATGTCAACATTGATGCAGTATCTGAAAAAATAGGACATTTAATAGATATCACATCAGTCATGGTCGAGGAAGGAATTATTAAATTAAGATACAATATATATCTTAAATGTAGAGCATATTAAGCGATACTGATTCTTGGAAATTAATTTCTGAGGAAACGTTTCCAAATATTTACAAATTGATTTTGCATTTGAAATCATACTTTGGATTGAGGTATCTTTGCGAATCTGCTTTTTCAATCATGAACAAAAAACAAATATTGGTCGCATTTAACAGATGAACATTTAATTTCATGTTTATGCATTGCAATAAACTCATACCAGCCACAATATGATAAACTTGTCGCAGATAAACAACACTAAATTTCAACTAAACGAAGTGAAAAGGATGGCCAGTTTTTTATATATGAATACTTTGATTATTTTTGTCAGTAAATTTTTATGTGAACATTATTAAGTTTTTTTCAAAAACAATTACATATTTTACCCTTTTTTTTGTTACTGAAAATAAATATATACATTAATTTAGCTCAGCCATTGGTAGACCGCCTTCGATTTTTTTAAATGTGGAGTAGACCACAGATCCCAAAAGTTTGGCCACCCCTGAAATAGAGTATTGAAAAGAAAGAAAATTTTCAATATATTGCTACTCCAGTGTACTTAATATTTAAATGCATGTCAATATTGGATAATATAAATATAGGCTTTTATTTGGACAGCATTTGAACAACTTAAAAAATGTATTCAAAGAAATAAAAAAAATTTTAAATGCAAATAAATGTTAAAAAAACTCAAAAAGTATGCTTTTTTCATAACTTAAATTTAAAATTTTGACCCTTTATATATATATATATATATGTGTGTGTGTGTGTGTATGTGTGCAAAATTTACTTTAGGGTACCTTTTGATTATTTGATGTTAAGATAGGTATATTATTAGTAATTAACAAAATGACAACCCTAAAACAACATAACAAAAAAAAATTGAAAATACCAGGTTATCAGAAATTAAATTTTATCACTACATTTTTCGTAAAACCAATGAGTACCTAATCTGCACTTTACCAGATTTGGGTATATTATATAAACTATTCCATAATGTTCTCCAGTTTTACCTGGAATTTCAAAATTAGAACAAAGAGTACAGATAAATGTCAAACCAATACCAGTTTAAAACATAACCATTTAAAAAAAAACCATTTAAATCGATGGGATAATTATGTGTGTATAAATAAATATATTTAAATATATATATATAAATAAATATATATAAAAATATATATATATATATATATATATATATATATATATATATATATATATATATATATATATATAAGAAGAAATTATAAATATAAATTGCTCAAAAAATAAATTTTATAAATTAAATACCTCGCCTTTAGCTGCTAAATTCTTTTTAATCTTGTTAAGAGCTTTTTTCTCCGTTTTCATTGCAGTTTTTTCGGCTCCTTTACCCTTTTTCTTATCTTTCTTACCCATAATGTTTTATTTTATATACAAGAATATCCCCCTTTTCTAAACTGCAAATCAATTAAAAATCAAATAAATAATTATTTTATGATTTCCAATGCACACCACGTTTCATACATGAAGATAATGTTTTCCCAACGTGCGCAAATATTGCCAGCGCCGATTGCCGGAACTTGTTGCTATATATCGTTTGCCATGCTTACGCTTTCCTGAAAAAAAATACATTCATATTAATTAAAAGAAATTAGTAAAAGTTTTTTGTACTCCAATTAGGTATTTAATTTTTTCAAAGACCTTAAATGAACTCTTTGTATTATTATATAGATAATTTCAATCAGTAACGATAGTCAGACTAAAACTTTCTAGATATATGTTATGATATATCTAGCAAGTTTTAGTCTGACTTTCATTAAAGAGTTCATTAATATGTACATTAAAATGAGTAATTACCCATATGTATTTAATAATGGCTTGATATACACTGATGTAAAAAAAATTTCCAACACCAAGAAATAATTATTGTAGACTAATGAAATTTCAGCAATACATTTATATAGGTAACGTACGTAATTGATTACAATTTTAAGATCACAGATTAATTTAATCCCGAGAAGAGCCATTGCAGAAGTGAAATACAGGTACATTAATAACCTGTGTAACCACCGGAATTTTGAATGCAAGCATACAAACGTGCATGCAGTGATACAGGTGCTGGATGTCCGTTTGTTGGATAGAGTTCAATGCCTGTTGCAGTTGGTCGATCAATACAGAGATGATTAATGCTGGTTGTGCATGACACTGGAGTTGTCGTCCAATGATGTCTCATACGTGCTCAATTGGAGACAGATCTGGTGATCTGGCAGACCAAGGCATATCCAATATCGAGCAGTATCCTGTTGGAAAACACCTCCTGAAATGCTACTCATGAAAGGCAGAACAACAGGTTGAATCACTGCTTTGAGCTTGAGATTGGCGTACACATTTGCTGTCAGGGTGCGTGCGATAACCACGAGAGTGCTTCTGCTGCCATAAGAAATTGCTCCCCAGACTATAACTCCAGGCGTAGGTCCAATGTGTTTAGGCCACAAACAGGATGGCTGAAATCGCTCACCTGGCCTCCTCCTAACCAACGCACGGTCATCACTGGCACCAAGGCAGAACCAGCTTTCAAAACACACAACAGATCTCCCCTCCGTCCTCCAATGAGCTCTAGCCTGACACCACTGACGTCACAAATGGCAGTGGTTTGGCGTGAGTGGAATGCATGCTACAGGACGTCTGGCTGGGAGCTGCCCTTAAAGTAACCGATTGGTAACAGTTTTTTGTGTCACTGTGGTGCCAACTACTGCTCGAATTTATGCTGCAGACACAGTACGACATGCTACGGCCATACGCCGAACACGGCGGTCTTCCCTCTCAGTAGTGCCACGGGGCCACCCGGAACCCGGTCTTCTTGAGGCAGTGCCTTCCCTTGACCACTGCTGCCTACATTCATGCACAGTGCATGCATTCCTGCCAAGCCTTTCTGAAATCTCGGGGAAAGAAAATTACCCTTCTAGTAGGCCTATTATACGACCTTGTTCTAACTTAGTGAACTGTTGATAATAGCTTCGTCATCTTCTCAAAGGCATTGTGGACTAGCATCAACTGACTACATCAAATCTAACAAACTGACTACATCAAATCTAACAAACTGACTACATCAAGCTAAACTACGCTCAGGAATGTTACAGCGCGTATATAAAGCAAACCTGATTTGCATCTTCCGTGTGTCGCTACTAGAGTCACACTGATGCGCCGAGTGTAAAATTTGAATCGACATTATCTTTTAGATGTATGAACACGCCTGCCAAATTTCGTTTTGCTAGCACAACTCCTTCTTTGTGTTGGGATTTTTTTTCCATCAATATATATATATATATATATATATATATATATATATATATATATATATATATATATATATATATATATATATATTTATGCATGTATACAATTATTTTTTTTTAATATTTATTATTACAATTTTCGGAAGTTATTGTTTTTTCTAATTCTATAACATTTTATCTATTCTAAATGTCATCAATCAGGAATGTAGATGTGTGAGAAGTGTTCTGTCTCTCTCTTCAATATTAAATTTACGGAATTTTAAAGCATTATATATTTCATTTTCTTTGTAGATTATTGTATAATCAATCCATATTTGTTATTTTCAAGATACATTGCTCAAAACAATTAAAGGATATTGTGGTTTTATGTGGCTTTTTAGCTGATTGATACTTGGTTGACAGACGTAGTAGGTTATATGAGAATAAATTACATATGTTTGGCAGAAAAAAAATTATTTTATTGCGCATTTGTGTACAAAAGGAAAAAAACACAGTTCGTGCATATGAGAAAAAAAAAGAATAAGAAAAGGTGTATTCTTCAAAGAATATCATTTTCAGTAGGGGGTGTGGTTTCCACCGACGGCCAGCAACGTTGAACACCTTTGAAGCATGGAATCAATGATGCTATTAATCACGAGTTGGGATGTTGTGACCCACTCTTCCAGAAGAGCTCTTGCTAGTTCTTGGAAAGTTTGTGGGGTTGGTTGGTGGCCAGCAACTCGTCTTCCTAGAGTGTTCCAAATGTGCTCTATTGGATTCATGTCTGGAGAGCACGCTGGCCATTCCATTCGTATGATTTCTTCATCGAAAAGAAAATCCTCCACCAGGTTAGCACGATGTAGCCTGCAGTTATCGTGCGGTAAAATGAAGTCATCTCCGATTGCTGCAGCGTAAGGGACTACAATAGGTCTAAGGATCTCGTTCTTATATCAGCGACCAATCAGAGGTTCATTTTGAATAATATGGTCTGTGCAACCGTCAATGAAGATTTTACCATACACCAACACTCCCCCACCATCAAATCTGACACTTTCGTGCACGAACGCAGGATTATTCCTACTGCTACGATGAGGACCGATGAAAATACGCCTGTTATCAGGATGAACAGAAAAACGAGACTCGCTAGAAAAAAGGACATTGCTCCATTCATTTCTCCTCCAGTTCACATGCTCGTTGTCGTCCCTGCGGTTGCGATGATGCCTTGTTGTTAGTTTAACACATACCATCGGTCGTCAAGCATACAGACCTACACCATGGAGCCAGTTTTGGACAGTTTGAGTTTAAATCGTGGTGTCAGTAGCCGAAGGAAGGTGTTCTTGGAGGAGAGTAGCGTTCATATTTCGGTGTCTTCGAACCATTAACACTAAATAATGATCTACATTGGGTGTTGTTGCCCGTCTACGACCTTGCCCTGGTCTTCGGCCTGCGCTTCCAATCTCAAAAAAACGGTTCCAGATTTTGAAAATCACACTTTATGACACTCCAATGGCTTGCGCTACTTCAGCTTGAGTTTGGCCCCCCTCTAACCTACCAACAACCCTCCAAACTTCTGAATCCGTTAAATGACTTCGCTGAGACACCGTACTCATCAAAACAAAGCTGTCACTGAATGCCAATCATCCTTGTCTTCATTGTCTTTTATTCAGTTGAAAGTCAAATTTCATTCACTGCCGCTGAAGCGACGTTTTTGACATCGAACTCAAAATTAGCATACTCCACAGTTTTAAAATCAGAAAAATTTGCATTTGTGATTCTCTTCTTCCCTTTTCGGTAAAAAAAAAAAATTCGCTTATATCTTTATTTTATATAAAATTTACAATATCCTTTAATTGTTTTGAGCAGTGTATTTTGTAATAGATTACTTTAATATTTTATGTAACTTAAATTATTTTATGATGTATTCAGTTTTTTAAGTGCTATACTGTTTAACTTATATTTTCGCATTTAAATTGAAATCAATCATAAGTGATTTTTTTATTTATACTTCAATATGTCATTTATAAATATTTAATATAAATTTTACTTCAGTTTTTATCGCAGTAATTTCATGTTTCTATTTTTATTAAGTAAGTATGATACATTATAATTAAAATATTACACAATATTTACATTTTTATGTGGTATTTGTAGAACTTCATGTCTTTATATTTAAACTGAAATTTCAATCCGTAGTAATTTTTTCTTTCGAACTCTTAGGCTTTTTGTTTATTTTGGTAAACACAAAAAAAAAAAAAAGAAAAAAGAAAGAAAGAAAGAAAACCCCGGATATTAGTGTTATTACACATAATTTAATTTTATGGATATAATTCTTTTTTTAAGTAATATATAAGTAAAAATTATTACTTTATTTTGTTATATCATGACGCAATTCCCATGACTCTAATTGGGCTTGGCATAAAATTGGCTGTTGTCAAGCTCACACATAAAATCAAAAATAGCTAATAGTGTTCTGCTTCTTTCTGTTGTGTTAGTTTCTTTTCAGTTTAATGAAGTAGGATTCTCAAAAATCGAGTATATGTTTTTCCCTGTTAAAATCTAAATTAAGTAAGCATGCAAAAATGTATAGACTATAAGTTATTTGAACCAGTTGAGTAATAATTTAAATTTAACTCAGTAAAGTAGGTACATTCTGCTTGACCTACTATGTATTTACCTCCTATTAATGACAAGATTTTCTTTTGACAAAGCATAATTTATAGTACATCCAGATCTTTTACATGCAACATATTGCATTTGGCTAGGAATTAGTGTGCTTCGAAATTCACTAAAGATAATTTATGTGTTTTTCTGTAGGTACTCCTTGAATTGAAACACAACATGTGTTCTCAATTAACTCAGTTTGAAAATTACAAAATATTTGATAAGAATACTGTAAATTTATGAATTTTTAAATCAGACATTTTAATGTCACAAATTTCTGGGAAAGATATTCTAATCAGTTGAGTGTTACCAATATTAGTACTATTCCAATGATAAGTAATAGTATTTTATTTAATTTATATTGAAATTCGATAAATAGTACCAGAATTCGAATTCCATTGAAGTATTTTGCTTACCTTGTTGATAAAAAATTCAAAACACTCTGCTTTTAAAGAAAAAATTGTATCAAGGCGCTAAAAATTTTCATTCATTATTTGCCAAAAAATAATTATAAGTGAAAAAAAATGAACTTGTAAAATGAAATATCTAACTCCATAATATAATGACTGATATCCATTATTTCTCATTTTTTGCATTTATGAATAGAGATATAAAATATAGACCTCTTAAAAAATTGATAGAAAAAATATACATTAACATTAAGAATTTCAATTTCTTAGGCAATTTTAGATTATTAGTGCTTTGATCAATAATATGGAGAATCATAAGTTTTGTATTACCCACATACACAGAATTCCATAATAAGTTTTGTTTCAGAATAATTAAAAATATTTTAAATTTATATTTTCATGTTTTACTTTGTTTCACTATATGGTATATATAATTTCATTTTTCTTCTTCAGTGACTTTAAATTTAGAATTTGATTAGAAATTTTAAAGAAATTTCTGAAAATTAGGATAGATACCTCATAATTTCCTGTAATTGGAAAGTATTTTCAATAAAATTCTTTTTATAAGTATAGAGTTAAGAAAATAGAAATATTATCACATTCTAATTTAGTTTAATAATTAAAATAAATGTTCTATACAAATTGGTACAACATTTAACTGATTTTTCATTTTTTTTTTTTTTTTTTTGATAATAATAAAGAAATATATTAACTTAAAAATTCACTAATCAGCAGATTGTGTCTTTACAGTTATTGGTTTAGAATTGTTTTATTTTGAAATTTCAAAATGTTTATTTTCTTTTAGATGCTGTACAAATGAATGCGGCTTTGACCAATGTTACTGATGTAAAACTAATATCCTAAAAATAATTTTTATGTAAACTAAAAATTGTTTATGCCATCCATAAATTAGATTTCTGAATGATATGAAAAAATTGTGATTGTGAAAAAATTATGTTATATTCATATGATGTTTGAATTTAATTTAAAATACACATTCTATAACTATATTTAAATGCTTTACTAACTTATAACACTATAAAAGTTAAATTTTCTTATACATAAATACATTAACTTCATATTCTAAAATAGAATTTTAAATAATCTCCTAAACTGACTGCTAGTTAAACTTTTAATTTATTTGTTTTTCGAATTTTGATTTTTTTTTTATCTTGATCTAATCTTTGATGCCGTAAAACATGTGTTTTGATTTTACTTATTTTACAATACTCCTTTCTATGTTTTCTTATTTCATTTTCTTTGAAATAAGAAAACATATTTCTTATTTCATTTTCTTTTCATTATTATGTCTACATATTCTATTAAGCATATTTTGTATTGTTTAACAAATTTCAGCTCCAACATATTTCTGCCTTCGAAATGTACCATTTCTTCGTCATTTTAAAGTATTAAATGGGTTGCTAACTTTTTTAATTGTAACATATGAAAACAATATATTTTTAAAAATAGTTTTGAAATAAAGGTGAATGAATAGAAAATTTAGCTAATTGATAATATTTTATCGTCTATTTCTTAAAATTGTGTTCTAGAATTTAATACTACTTAAAAAGAATATATTTATTCAATTTACACAGGCAGTTTTCTTGTAAATTATTGTATTTTCTAGTTTGATGAAAGTTATTGCTATGTTAATGTCAAATATTTCAAGAATAATATATTTCAAAAATTGAAAATTGTTTGAAATTTTTATAGTATAAATATATGTTTTTTATAGTACGGACATTTTTTTAAATTGAAAAATAATATTTTAATGATAAATTATTTTTAATCATAAGAAAATAATTATATATTAGAAAAGATTAGTGAATTGTATTTAATATTTAATAAAACTATTTTGTGTGGGAAATTTAATTGTTTCTTTAAAGTGAGGTGTAGTTTAAATGAATTCATCTGAAAAATTTCCTGCAACAGAAAATTATTTCATGTTAATAAAATTTAACCTTAAAAAATTAGAGTAATTTTTAATGTTAAATTTATTAATAAATTATTGTTTTTGAAAATTAAGTACTGTTAATATTTATTAAGTCAACTCAGTTGAATAAGAAATTTTTAATAGGCTACTAAAATATTTGGAATTGGCCATTATTTATTGGAAAAATAATTGCATACTATTGGAAGCTCATGCGCATTCTATCATGTTAGATTCTTGACGTCACTACTGATGCTATGTGACGTCATATCCAAAACACATTCCCCAGTGGTTATCTGTGGACAAGCATTAGACGTCTAATGGATGTTTTCTGGACGGTCAGGGGATGATCTAGTGTATCATTTGTGGATGTCTACTGGACCACGGTGGTTGATCCACTGGACGTCCGATAGATATATTTGTGTTGTGAGGGTGCATTTTACGATGTTGTCTATGGAACGGTTTTAAATAGGAATCAACCGGTATTACCTTTTTCCAACTAATTTTCATACAGTTCTTCATTCACCGTCATAAAATTTAAGGTCATTTAAGGAATGGTTATTAATGGAATGGTTGAATTGAGATTCCTATATAACGCTAAATTCTCGATTGCACGCATGTAATTAATATAAAACTTTAATGAAAAGTATAGATTTGGAGAATAATTTTAATGATGATTATTTTATTAATAAAATGTAAATGTTCTTACAAAATTACTTGAAAGATATATATAAAAATCAAGTTTTTTCTTAAATTTCAAGCATCCAGATTGTACAAAGAGTTTTAAAATAGGTAATCTCTTCAAGGCACAAAAATTTAATAACCTTAATTTTTTAATTGCACATGTAACTTACTTAAAATGAAACTAATAATAGTTATTTGAAATTTATTCTTAAATTATGTTCATTGTATATATTAAATTGTGAAATAATTTCATAAAAACTTACTTAGTGCAAATAGTTATGCATTTAAATGAACTTAAAAATCCTAATTCAATAATAATTACATTTCATTTCAGAATCTGTTTTTCAATATTTAAATAAAAATTTAAATAATGCAAATAATATGTCTTAAAATTCATGAATTAAATGACATTCATAGTAGAAATAATTCAATTCAAAAATACTATTCAAATTAAAAAAATTTTTATAGTGTTCGAAATGGAGTTTAAATTAAAAACATGCAATTCAGTTTTATTAAAAACTAAAAATATTCAAAATATCTTTCAAGTTTTAAAAAGCAGTTTTAATGAATAAGAAATGAAAATAGTTCTTAAAAGTCATGTGAAATTTTACCAGTGAATTGTTTTGGGAAATTATTATTATTAATAATCACACTGAGTTCCTAATAAAGTTGACTTTTTTATTTTTAATAAAATAACTGTAATTTTGTGAGCCCCAGAAGCGCCTGTTACCCATTGAAAAATATATAATCAAACAAATAAATATATAGTATAAAATAAAATTCTATAACATATTGATAAAAAAAAATTACTTTTAAAGTAAATTCTTCAATTTCTGAAGTAAATTTAGAATCTATTTTTTTGTGAATGATATAAACAATAACTCGTTGCTCGGTTGTGGATGGAAAAATTAAACATGTCGAATACTTCGTTTGGTGGAAAGCTCCGCCTCAATTTGGTCATATGTGATGTCATTTCGTGGATTGTTGGTAGATAGCTGGTCCGAGTGACGGTGTGCAGGATTGTTGCCTGTCAAAACTCGCTGTGATTCTATGACAACCTATACTTAGAAGCATATTTAAAATGAATAGGCAAACGAAAAAATTTTCCCAAAATAAATTAAAATAATATATTTATTTAAATCTATTGAAAACAAATAATTTTTGGAAATTTCAATGAAAAATAACAATGTTCCTATATTTAAAGGCGAAATATTAAAAAAAATAATTAATTAAAATTATGAGCTATAAGAAAGAATTTCTTTTTAAATGTGCTATAACAAGTATACGATTTTAATTCAAGCGATTGCTGAGAATAAAATTCAATACAAGGTTTAAATTGTACACTATCATTTGTCTTCTAAAAGAATATGAGAACAATTGTTTTTGTTTTAAAAGCATAATTTTCAATGAATGAAAGAATTTCATGAATCGAATAAGTAAGTACTTTTGTTGTTCAAATTATAATTCTGAATATGAAATAAAGTTGGAAAATTAAGAATTATTTGCCTTAGTGTCTTCAAGAAAATGCTATAGGAAATAAAAAATGAATTTTCGAAATTGAATTCTAAAATGATGTTATTCCCTTTATTGACATGTGAAGTTATTTCCCTTATTTATGAAACATATGAAGCAATTATAAAAGTTCTCCACAAAGAATATTTGAAAATAGGTGATTCTTGAAATCATTTATTGATTTATTAAACTATAGTTGTTATAAAAGATTAAATAATGTAAATAGGAATGAATAAACAAAATTTATTTTTTTCATTTAATTAAAATATATAGGTTGATCATGTTCAGTTAGTTTTAGAATATAGAAAAAACCTAGACTCAGAGAAAGATTTTGGAATTTTTGAATCTCAATTTAGATAAAAGAACAGTTTTAGAAAAATTATTTTTAAAGGCTAATCAAAATAAGTAATGCAAAATATAAAACTTTTGACGAAAATATTCAATTTTTAACCACTACCGACTAATTCAGAAGACTAGATTTATTTTTTCTTGTTTAAAACGAGAAAGTATTTGTTAAAGTAAATATTCCAAAAGAATCGAAATCAAAAGTTGTTCAAAATAGGCTTCACGAAATTGTCGTATAAAACTTCAAAACTTAAAACTTCATACTTTTGTTTTCTCGCTCGGTGAAGTTGTTTTCCAAACTGTAAGAATCTCCTTACTATTTTAATATCATATATAAAATATGTTTCACTTTAGACAAGGAAATGGAATTTGAAGTAGTAGAAACACAGTAAACATTGTTTCCATCCTATTAAGATTTAATTTTTCCTAGCACAACATTTTTTAATTTCTTGTCATGAGCTTTCAATTATTTATTCTATAGCAATTATCACAAATCACAAACACCAATGTTCTAGATTGCTTCGTTTCCGAAAAATATAATCTAGGTTCTTGAATCATTGTCACGATACAACTGTTTTAAAAATATGACAGGAGTATTGTTTATGATTAAAAAAAACATAATTTTTAAAAAGAAACTAAATTATAAAAAATTATTATTAAAAAAAAAAAAAAAACATAAACGTACGAAGATTTTCGTTTGTGGAGAGCTGCCCTAGCTCTTCTTTTTCTCGCCTTTCACCAACAATATTTTCCCTTTTCCATATTTGATTTTTCAAAAGTTTCTCTGTTTAACAATGTATAATGACATTTGTTATTTTAAAATTTATTTCTTCGAATAAAACTGAAATTTTGTTTAAAGTGAATCTTGTAGGAAATTTCGTTTGTGGAACTTGACGTCTGCCTGAGAATGACGCCCGGTACAAAAACGAGCTCCTTATTGCCCTCTTCTCATTACCCCACTGTGCTAGAGGTCAAATTCGTTCAGCAAATTAAAATTAATTCAAACATATCTATAATCAACGAGGGGACAAATCACCTAAGTTACATTACGTTTTTAAATTTAGAAAGAGAAAAATTTGATACGATCGAGACTAATGAAGTAATTGATAAATTCATTTTGTCAGAGAAAAGAAATTATACATAGTAATTAATTTAATAAGTTATTATAGTTAATAAATATTTCATATATTTATAACTGATATGATAATTTTTTTATAGTTAAAATAATTCTTTTGGAAATAATTAAATACATATGTGAAATATAAACTGTATCTTCCTAAATAAATAAAAATTATTGTAAAATTGTAGTTAGAATTTTTCTCTGAAAAAGGAATTTTTCCGAATCCAGTCTCGATTTTTGTAAGTAGATTTTTTGTCTGAAATTTAATACTTAACCTGAGTTTCTAATATAATTCGTGTTAAGTTATTTTAAATTAATTGTTATATTCTAATATAACTTGGATTATATATATATTTTTGTTATAAGTACATTAAAAAATGTAAATTCTACATATTATTTTATTGTAGATTATATATTCTACACATTATAAAATATTGCTTTCGGTAGACGCCAAAAAAGATGTACTCGGAGGCCAGTTGTGCTAGCTACGCCACAGTTGATGGAAACTTAATTTCCTGCAATATGTGACTACGATATGTAATTGCGATAATGCTCCTATTCATAAAACGAGATTGTGCAATCATGGTATTATGAAAACGAGAATGAAGTAGAACATTCTTCTTTAATAACAAACCATTTGCTACTCCTTACACTGCCTATTTTTTCGGTCTCTGGAACGGGAATTAGCTTAAAAAAAGAACGACCCCAATCAAAACGAGAAATAAAAAAGGAAATCAATAATGATTTTCGTAAGTTGTGTAAATCCAAATATTTAAGAATCGCATGTAAATGATTGAACAGCTTAAAAAAAAAAATACATTATTGGATACACATATATTTTAATATTTTAGCTTCAAAAAATATTTGTCACTTGACAATATCATAAGAACAAGAATTATAATTTAATTTACTACTCAGTATAAATCAATACCAAAAACTGATACTCAGTGCAAAAAATTTATTATTGAATGGAATCAAAATATTCATCAAATTTAATTGATGTATACTTAAAGCATCTGATTTTGATAACACTTAAAAACTAATCTTAATATAGCCTTGATAAAAAATATAAATTAAAAAAGGAAGCATTAATAAAGTATTTATTGGGAATTACTATTTAGAATTAAATGTTTAAAGTTTCATTGTTTTCTATTTCGTACATAACTTTACCGAGATTGAACTTTTAAAAATGCATATTAATAATAAATATTAAATTAATTTGCTTATGTTTTATTATTATGTTATTATAATTTAAATTTTCACCATTTAAACTTGTATAAAAAATTTTCTATTTTCAAAACATTTCATATTTAGCATATAAACAGCTTTTTTAAAATTTTATATTTTTAATATGAATAAATTTAAGGAAGTACTCATTAATTTTTTTTACAGTTATTTGTACTTTTCTCAAAATTTAGGCATTATAATATTTAAAGAAAATGTCCTTCAGATGTTTTCAAGAATTTCAAAATTTATGGAATTATTATTCTCCAGATTTAATCTTAGATGATAATTTTTGAATTTATGTTATTTTTCTTCATCGAATAGATTTTCACTTACCTTTCTAATTTTTTAACATTATTTATTTTTGGAACTTATATTTCATACTTAATGCAATTATAAAATGAGCTGGTTTACCATTTTCAATTTTGAGGTTTAACTGATCTCAAATTATCACCATTGGTATTTAAGTGTCAAATTTCCTAATTTAGCAAAAATAGAAATCACTTCAAAGCATTTTTTCTAGAATAATTCTGATCTGAAAGTTTGTCTTAATTTTCATAAAATTGTTCCTTTAGTTATTATGCACAGATTTGCACAAATTTAATATTTTTATTTTCATGTTTCAAACAAGTTTCAATGTCTCTTTTACCTTCTAAATAACCTTAAATAATTTCTACATTATATAGCCCAGAAAAATCAATAATTAAAGAGTAATATATACAATTAAAATATAAACACACTGTGTTTTTAAATAATGGATATTTCTTATAAATGATTTCAATTTGTGACTAATATCTCTCTATAAACTTTTAATACAAATTCTATGCATGCATGGCATTCATAATTATGACAAACAAAAATTAAAATTTTATGTGGTTGTAAAAATAAAAATAATGATAAAATTATGATACAGAAAGAATTCAATTTAATACTATATTATATTCAGGAAGTAAATTCATGAAATTTTAACTTTAAATAAAAAAAGAAAAAGAAGAAATCAATCACATCATCAACGATAGCGTAGGAAATTATAATACTTTTAAAGACCGAGAATAACCTTTCACTAACGTCCTTCACCTTCTTTTTTTATGTTATTCATATTAAATGTCGGTTTGTATTTTTCTTAGAAAAATCTGAATCACACACACACACAAAAAAGGCGATAATTATCCTTTACTTGTTTTAAATATTTCACTAGCAGCTGATGTTGTGGATGAGTAGTATTCAATATTAAAAGAATCTTGATAGAAGCAAAACAGGATTTACTTTAAGGAAATAGCTTTCCATTTTTCTGGCTGGAGTAATCAACACGTAATGCGGATAGTTAGAAGCCAGAAAGTTAATTTAATGTTACTGGAATCTCAAGTATGCCATATGTTCAATTACTTTGGTTTTAAATAACTTATGGAAAAATAATTTGATTTAACTTTTAACTAACGTAATTATAAATTTTGATTGTTTATAATCAATTTTCATTAAAATGATCTGGTAATGGCATACAATTAATTTTAGTGATTTGAAAGAGAAATTCAACTTGCTGATAAACCTATTTTAAAGATTAAGCTAATTGATCACTTACAGAAAATCAATTTAATAAAAAATGATAGAAAATGCATTGGAAAGAAAATATTTTAAAACTTGTTACTTCATTTTGTTTTCCAGAAATAAGTTTTTATTGCTAAAATTTTAATTCAAAAGTTTATTACATCATCGTTTGAGGCTGGAAATTTTTTTTGCGTTGAATAATTTAAATCTGTTGTGAATTGTTTTAATCTGAGGAATGCTACCATTGAACCATATGTAAAATAACTTTTTCTTAATTCTTCAGCTGAAATATCTTTTCAAGAGAAATGTGTAGATTTGTTTAGAGCGCCATTTTTTTTTCTAAGCAAGTCAACAGTAGATGTGGAGAAAATTTTACAAACTTCACGAGATTAGACTTTTGACTTATAGTTTATTTTCTAAAAAGCTTTTGGCAACATGTTATCAATTTAATTGTAAATAAAAATAAAATACGATGGTGACTAAATTTTGTGCTGGCCTAAGAAGTTAAACCAAGATACAGGTGAGAAAGAGCACGCATTCTAAACATCATTTTCCGAAGACCAAAAACATGTACCATAAAGGTGAAGGAACAACTTTGATATATCCCCCAAAAATTAAGCGCCAAATCTGGCACTCCCTTTTAGGGTTGCTGTTTCTTATTTTGGTGTTGCCAATTTAGGTTTTTTCAGCTTTTATGTTTTTGCTGTTGTCGAAATTAGTATTTTCTTGTATTTTGTACCATTTTTTGAGTTTTTTTTTTTTGTTATTAATTATTTGTATTTAGCGAGAATCCTTCTTGGCAAGAAAAAAAGGCGCCAAAAACAGGTATTTTGCTTGGCGTGAAAAAAAGTCGCCAAATTTCCGATTTGGGAAGGGGGGGGGGTATATCAAAGTAGTTCCTAGATGAATGGTAGGCAAATAATTAGACCTGTCCAGTGGGCCATACCTTTGGAGATAGAACAAGATTGAGTGAAAACTATACAAACTTCACGAGATTAGACTTATAGTTTCTTTACTAAAAGGCTTTGACAACATGATGAAAATGTAACTGAAATAAAAATAAAATGCTATTGTTCTACGTTACCTTTATAGTGTGTGTTGCATGTAATTATCAGATATTATACGTTTATATACAACATCACGCAATATTAGGAAACTTATAAATTAGATATTAATGTAGATTTTTTACTTGGATCGACAATTGTTTCACCTTATAAGCTCTTAGTACTGATATTTGGAATATTGATGAAAATATCAATTGTAGTTTCTTTATTGCTTATAATAGCGAATACATATTTTACAACAGTCAGATCAGCATTAATAAACTTTGGCGAAATGTTATATACAGAATTTCAGATTATTAAAAGGAGCTGGATATATAACTTCAAATTTCAATCTCCTAAAAGATTTTCATTCAATCAGTTGAGAAATTAATTGATAAGAAAATTACTTCAGAGAATTTGACACTATTCTTATTTAAACAAAAACACAATTAACACAGAAAAAATTCCTAAGAAAATTGTTTTATGTTGCGTGTATTGAGTTCATGCAACATATAATAACGCAGTATAGTGAAAAGAATTATTCTGTACATCAAGGTGAAAGTGCAGAAAGGATCCTATCCAACTGGAAGTGCAGAAAGGATCGTATTATTCAATACTTCGTAATTTTTTTAACTTTCACATGCCATCTAAGAGTTTTAGTGCAGCGGACACTTGTTTTTATGAAGTTCACATTTACAAGCGCTCAGTTTTATAAATTAGTGCCTAATACTTAACATAACCTCCTAGAAGCAATAATTTTGTTTCCCATTTACGAGTTAAAATTTAATTCGCATAAAATTCTTTTTATGTGAATTCATTTTCATGCCTCTTCCGTGTTTGCGCGCGCGCGCGCACACACACACACATATATATATATATTTGAGAAACTTAGATCAGCCTTTTTCTTAGAGAATCATGAATCTTTCGAATTGTAAAGGATTAATTGTATTGCCTATTTTGAGATCCAGGATTTTTTTTAAAGCAATTCGATTAGAATTCCTCTCATGCAATCTATTTCCCGCTATACAGCTTATGCATCAAAACATATTCAATAGTTTCAAGTGCACAAATACTGTAAGGTACTTTTGGAAGGAATGATCATAATATGGAATCGCCTTATGAAATTGACATTACACTCGCAATGTGCATTCTTTCTACTCTTCGAGTTATGTTTTGGTAAAAAAAAGCATATCATTTTGACATGCAGTCTTTATTACTACTATACCTAAAGAAAACCAATAATATTTACTTGACGACTTGAGTGAAGATGAGACATTCATTCATGAACTTTGACAAAGAAACCCACTGTTACCCCCAATTTCCTTTCAGGATTTTGAATGTGGGCTTAGAGATAATTTGTACATAAAATGATTGAGAACATAATGAATGAGAAACCCACTGCTATTATTATGTGTGACAGCTGAATGAAAAGGAATATTCAATGTTAAACAAAAAGAAAATGAAGTAAAAAATGGTTTACAAAATGGAAATATTTTGTTGAGAAAAACAACAGTGAAATGCTTTGCTACATCGAAAAATGCATTTATAAAATAGAAAATGGAATTAGTTTCATTATTCTTCATCAATTAAAGTTGTTTTTAAATATGAATTTTGTTTTACATGTTCTTATAAAACAACTAAATTTTTTTATATACTATTTAATTTATAATTATTGTACTTAACTTTGGCCAATTATATTAAGGAATGAATTCGGCTCCTCGGAAAGATATTACATTTGCAATTCGCTAATGCCATTTCGCATTTTCTCTTGACTTCAGTTGTTTCGCTCTGAAAATATTCAAATTCGTATATCGTCATACGCAAGCGAAAACATTTTAGTTACATAGCAGATTTTAAATTGAAAGCTATAGCGAAAGCAAATTAATAAAAAATGGCGACAAAGGAGTTAATGTGAAATGAAAAACAAATCGGTTGCAGTACAAAAAAAAGTGTTTTCAATATGTAATTCAATAATAATCAATTTTTTCATTTAATTATTAACGAAGCAAATATATTTTATTAAAATATGTCTAACATTTCGTTTTAAAAGTTATTAAAAACTAAAATAGACAAGTTTTACTAGAATCTTTTCAGAGTTATCCCTTTTGATCTCTCTCATGCTTTCAAATCAGTTTATTGCGCTTTGCGAAGAGGTGGATTCAAAGACATCTTTTTCACAATATATGTTTTCTTGTGTACAATTCGTTATATTTTTAATCACACTGGGCATTTCTTTATTTTATTTTATGCGACACCCATATTATTAGCAGTATATATTTCCCGTTATTCCTTGTAAAAAAATTAATGCGGATTATGTACCAGAAAATACAGTAGCTAAATTATTTTGAATTATAATTTTGTCCCATAGGATCTGATTTTCGAATTTTATTACATTTTTATTTTGCGATATATAACTGATCATTTTTATGAATAAAAAATTACAGTAAAAATATTATCTCTTTCCATTGAAGCAGATTTATGCAAATGTTTAATGATGTTTGAAATGTGTGTGTGAATGGTCTTATGTCAACCACTATTTTTCCCACATTCAACTGAATGTCAAGATTAAGCTCAACAAATACAATTGAAGTACATTTTTTCTTCAAGAAATAAAAAAAATTATGGACACATTGCTTACAATTTAGAGGTTTGAATTTAATAAAGATTTATTTAATTCAAACTTCTAAGTTGTATCTAATATCAAAAGTATCATTATATTTTTGACCACACTACTATTTTCTGTTAATGAAATAAGTCTTTTAAAACAAGAAACTTCTTTTTAAACTTTCTGAAATATTTAAGTTCTTGGTAATAAATTATTACTATAAATAATGCATTTGTAATTTATAGTATGCTTCAAAGTACTTATTTTAAATACTTATATATATAATAAAGACTGAGTAAAAAAAATCTGTAGGTTCATTAAAAACATAGTAAAAAGAAGAATCATCATTAAACCACACCATATTTTTTACAACTTGAATAAAATAAATTTATTTTGAATATCTACTCATTCATACATTTCAGATCTCAAATATCATACAATATTTTATTGAATAGAACAATCCAATGTGGATAATGATTATATATATATATATAATTATTTTTATATAAAAATACATTTAATTTATAATTCCTTCACATTATAGCAAGTGAATTGTTGTAATCGGTTAGGTTTTTTCTTCCAACCATCAAATATTCTTAAAACAGCAAGTTTAGCTTCTTGATATTGTTTTGCTTTGAGTTTACAATCTATATAAGTATCCTTTTTACTAATAAACAAAGGCCTGGAAAAGAACGTAATCACTGTTATTTCAAAAAGTAACAAACATTTTTACAAACATGAACTTTAAATAATTTAATCTCATGAGAACAGAAATTCAAACAATCAAATATTTAAAAAGGAAATTTTAAAGCTGATGATGTGTGAATTGCATCTTTGATTTCTTTCAGATAGTGAAAGATGTAGTCACAGTGAAAAGAATTAAATAGATTTTCAAAATTAGTTTTAAATTTTTTATTAATATTACAGATTATTTTCATGAAATTTATTTCTCTTCTTGTTAAATCATCCCCCCCCCAAAAAAAAGAAAAAAAATTAAATTAACTAAAATTTAAAAAACGACTTTCGTTTGACAATTACATTCATTGTAAATAGATGAATGATTTAACATTTGAATCCTTTAGAAATTTGTTTTCTTATTCAGTGATTAGTTTTAATTTTATGCAGAATCTATGAAAAAGCAACTGAATCTTAATTGAAAAATGTTACTATTTTGAATGAAAATTGTTACTTAATTGGAAATAAGTTTAAACAAATCAATTTGAAGCCCAAAATTTAAAAACTTCTTTTTATAAATCAATTATTTATAATTATGATTACAGCATCTATTTAAATAACTTTGCACATTCAATTATAATACAAAAAGTACACAAATTCATAACTTAAAATAAGAAACTCTTAAAGATTTATTTATCACGCTCACTCTAATTGAATTATTCAAATATTAATTTCATAAAAAAGTCCTTTTTAGAAACCCCTAAATTTTAAAGGAGATGGTATTAATACAGATAAATATCATAAGATTATATTTCTTATCTATATTATTAAAAAGGTTTCATTTGAAAATAAAGCATATATCTTTAATTAAAATTCATGTAAAATAAATGATGACACAAATAGTGGAAAAATATATATACCTTATATAAATTTAGATATTTTTATAAGTGAATATTCATACACCAATTAAATCTCAAATACTTACAATTTAAAATAGATGCAAAAAGATTAAAAAATTACCTAAAATTTAATTTAAAAATCTTTAAAAGCAATGTATAGGGGCGCTAAAAGTAATGAAAACAACAAAATAAGAAAAATATGCATTTTTGATGATATATCAAGAAAATATAGGAAAAATCTGCTCTTAAATGATTTAGTTTCTAAATAAATTCAAACCAAACACTTCAGGAAATTCTTATTATCTAATTACATAGCTCTTTATTGCTTATAACAATGATTTGGATATTAAATATTTTTCTCACTTTTTTAAATGACTGGGTAACTTCAAGTTTATATTCCAGAACTTTTCAAATAATACACTTTTGCAGACTTCTAACCTAGGAACAATGTGAAAAATTTCGATTTGTATAACAGTTTAAAACAAATAAAAAATATTTCACATGAATGCTATAAAAAATGAAATGTTGAGCTAACAACAATTAGTAGAAAAAGTACTGATTATTATCAATACTAATCGATATTGAGTATATTTATCAAAAATTGGCATTTTGAACAAATAATTTCAATTTTGTTATGTTTTCAAGACAATTATTTGTTTACATAATTCATTTGACTTATACATAGACAAATTAAAAATTTAATATTAGATGTAATTTAAAAAAGTAAAATACATATTACACAGATTTTGCACAGTACTAAATAAAATATAGCTGTAAAATTTCAGGGGTAGGAGTACTGAAATTTTTTTTTCAGGACAATATTTTCAAGAAATATCAGGACATTTTTCAGGACATATGTCAATAATTAAACAAAACCAATGTTACTTTTACATACTAATTTCTGTTTTATGAATATAATACATTTTAGAGAGAAGTATACTATTTAATAAATTTTGAGTTTTTAATTTTTAATACTAAAATATGAAAAATGATATAGAAATTTAAACTTTTTTATACTGAACATTTTTAAAAACTAATAAGTTACATGATAAATGCTTTATATTACAGTAAATTTATAAGTATAACTAATAATGTTCATTTTGAACTGGATGCATTAGTATTTAATTCCGATAATTTAATACTACTCTTTTTCAACTAATCACTCACAGATGCAGTCTTTGCATTAGCAGCAGATAGCATCATTTGTCCAACTTTCATATCACTCATTACCATCACTAATAGCACATGCTATTTTTTTATTTGCATCATCCAAAAGTTTTTGAGCTGCACGCTTATTATCAAGCAAATTTTTCTTTTCTTTCTTAAGTTCATTAATTTTTCTAACAAGTGCGATTTTTTAAACTTTTTTTCAGAAGTACCTTTTATGTCTTCCTCCTCCTTTCTTTTCTTCTCTAATTGTGTTGCATCTTTTGATTTTTTGCATATATGATGCATATTCTGCATGTGAGATTTTTTAATATAATGCATAATTTCTTTATGCATGGAATTTCTTTATATAAACATCATATTGCTCATCGATTTTTTTACAAATTGACCCCAAAGTTAACCAACTTCTCTCAACATAATGAAGGAAAAAGTATAGTTAAGGTTTCTTCCAGTATTTCCAACTGTAAGGAATGATAATCTTCTTTTCTTGAAAGATATAGCTTGAAAAATTGATGAATATCTACAGCAAATCTATCAATAATACAATCAATACCCTTACATAGTGTTCCATGGATTATATATAAGCAACACATACCCAAATCAATTAGTAATGGTAAACTTTGTTCTTAATCAATTCATGATTTATTTACTTTAAAACAGATAAATTAACTCTTAGTCCATTTATTAATTTTTCTAAATTCAAACCATTATTTTCAATAAAATAAAATAAAATTTTTACAATTTTTTGGCTTATAATGTTTTAAAATATGTGATTCGAGGTAACAAATGACATTTTTTCCTTTTTATCAGACCAATAGATATAAATATCCAATTGTTTCTTTATTTGTATTTTAGTAGTTTCATCAAAAAGTAAAACAAAATGTGAAGTGCCGATATCCTGAAACAAAAGAATTTAGAAATACGAAGCTAGTCCAAAATTAATCATATATCTGACTTTTTATATCAAATAATTTGAGATTTTTTGCTACGGAGGAATCGTCACAAATTTCTCCGTAAATGTTAGCTAAATCTTTCAAAGTTGAAAAAGAATAATTATTTTTTTATTGCCACCAAAACTAAAATGGTTTCCTCTGATGCTGTTTCGGGAAGCCATGATTTGTTATTCACTACTACAGTCAATGTCGAGAATTCAGATGAAGTTGATGACTTGATAGTAAATAATGTTTGATTCTTGTAACAGCTCATAGCTTTCTTGTATTTTAATCTGCATGAGCAAGCACTTGTCTAAAATCCATATTTAGAATATTGAATTTGCTTTTGCATATGAAACACTCCGCAGAATGAACATCGTCCACATTTCTTATTTAGTCTTAATTAGGCATTTATTCCCATCTTGCATTTCCAATCATTTATCAAAAAATCTCATTTTCCTCGGCATTTTTAAAAAAAATTAATTTTTTTCAAAAAATAAATTTTAAACTTGCTAATAAACGTTCTTCAAAACAACCATCAAGATTGTTCAAAATGACACGTTAAGCATTTCACGCATGCGGATAAACATAGGCAAAAAATTCTCACAATTTTGCCATCATTATTAATTGTTGTATAAATACTAAAAATAGAATCTACAGTAAAGGCAAAAAATAGAATTTAATGGTTAAACCAAACCTAAATTTTTTTGATGTCAGACATTCGTAACCAATGGCAGAAAAACAGGTGGAGACAAATGTTTGGCAACCCTATTTCCTGTTTGAAAAAGAACAAAAAAGGGAAAAGAATTTGAATAGAAAGCAGTTGAAAGAAAAAATATATTCATTCCACATGAAGAAAACTTTACCACTGAAAAATGTAGAATTATGAAAAATTAAACTTCCAAAGGAATATAATAAAAAATTAAGGAATTCCAGGATTTATTTTGTAAAATAAGGACATTTCAGGACGTTTTTTAAAAAATCAGGAATTTAAGGAATATCAGGACAACTCTGAGCCCTGAAATTTATTTTAAAAATGGCGATACCAAAAAGGAAATTTTATTTGAACATATATAATTAAAAAATGATTGAATAAGCAAAATTATGAATTATATTTATAAAATTAAGTTAAATAATTTCTTAGTTAATATCATTACCCATTAATATAAGATACATTGATAATTTTGCATATTCACTACTTTGTATAATAATTTTTAAATACAGCACATAAGTAATTATCAGCAAAATTAAGAGGTGACACTATAATTAACAATAATATGTTAAGGCAATCTACAAAATAATGAAAAAAAAAGGAACTAATTGACACAAATATACAATTAAATAAATTAAGCATTAAATAACAAGACAATTAATATTTCAGGAATAAAAAAGTCATTCACTATTTACAATTCTGTACACTCATAGGAAACAAGACAAAGATATTTTCTCATTAAGCATATTTATTAGGGATTGAAGTTTCTTAAAAGAAATTTAAACATTTCAGATAACCAGCTAAGCATACAACGTGTTAGTGGATAATCAAGAGTTTATTGTAGTAATAATAATAATTAATCTACATTTATTTATTTTATCTAGCCCTTATTATTAAGAATCATTCATACTAAAATTTTCAGTAGCATTATAAATAACTAAATATAATTGAAGAATTTTATATTACAATTATTATTGCACATTTATCAACTATTTACTTTAATATTAAAACAAGGATATTTTGCAATTTTCATTTTTAAAGATATTAGATAGAATATATAGATAGATATTATGAAAATATGATGAAAACATCAAATATTAAAAATACAACTTATATATGTGCTACATGTAAACTAGATTGCATGGCATAGTACATTTGTTAATAATTATTACCAAAATAATGATCATATTCACTAATAACTCATCTAATTGCTAAAGTAAAATAAAATATTTTAACTATATCTTTTTTTTATTTTAATGGAAAATATATAAATTCATATTAATTTCAGTTTCGATGATAAAATTAGTAATTTTCATAGTTTTAAAAAACGTTACTTAAAGGAAACAATAAGCAAAAAAATTAAACTGAGTCAATAAAAAAGAAAATGATCTAGTATTATTACAGACAAAGTCAACAATTGTTCTTTATTTTTTATCAACATCAAATAATTAGCCACAGGATTTAAGTATTTCTTTAAATATACTTTATAAATTACATTCTAATTTTATTTGTCTAATTTTTTTATTTTTGTATCTAAAAAAACTGTTTTTAAAGTGGAAAAAAAATTTAACTTTAAGTTTTACCTTGATGAGGGTTTACTCATATTCTTTTTTGTAATGCCCTGTTTTCTTCCATTTACACTGATATTGAGGAAATTCGGAATATCACACCATATTATTGCTAAAAATAAAGTTAGAAATTAAAATATAGATACTTAATGTAAAATAGCATGAAGAAAGTTCCTTACAATACTTACATGCAGGACAAGGAACTGCAGTTTTATTTTCCTTTAATAAACTATCTTTGCTAAATTTAAATGTTAATGAACTCTGGGAAATTTCTGGCATATTTATTCCAAATGGAGGAGACAAATCAGTGACAGTTGAGATTCGAGTTAAAATAGCACGCTCAACAGCTTTTCTATCAAGTGGACACCTTAAAGTAAAAGAATTAAAAAATCTTTTCATTTATTTGAAAAGGAAACTTATAGCTTCATCTGACATTATTATACAAATTTATTTTGATTAATTAAAATTTTTTTTATACATGACAAACATTTCCTACATAAAAAAATCTTCTTTAACAACATTAACATTGTTTTAAACTGATATTTTAAAACCCAATATAATGTATCATGAAATCAATATACAAAATCCTATATACAATAAATCTTTAATTCTTTTTAAAATGTGGAATATGAGATTATTTTCAAGGAAAAACTATCTATAGAACCACTCACATTTAATAGTTTTGGATAATGCTTTGCAATTTTGACTCCCTATTTTGGCTCTTATAAATCAATTTTCGAGTACTCAGTATGTGTTATTATTCAAAAGGACGTTCAATAATAATAAAATAATTGTGTAATTAGAAATATAACCAAATATTCATTTTAATAGTGTCAGTGAGATATGTATTTAGAAATTAATTAATTGGTAGTTATATAGTCACCTTAATTAGACAAAAATAAATTTTAAACTAATAAATACACCCACAATTGAAGTAAAGATCAAGTTCATGAACTGTTAAATTTAAGGTTATCTACACAAAAGTTTGAAATGTAACACTCACTACCATTAATAACTAAAAAAAGTTCAATAGTCGATGGAATCTATCTCTTTATTTCTCTAACAAATATTATCAAATTGAAAATCTCTCCCTTTTTTTAAGTGCAGTCTTCAAAGTCTATTTCTATAACACTGATTAAATAATTAACTACAAAACTGGCATTGATGAAAAAAGATATAATAAAAAATAAATATCTATAAAATGTTTATAAGTACTTTTATTTAAAAAAGACATTTAAATCGTTAATGCCGATTTAAACTAACCAAAAAGAGTGTGTTTTGTCTTGACTTTTTTATTTCGCTTTTTCTTCTGTTCTTGTGTCAAGATGCTAATGGCTCCAGTTAATAGAAGATAGTTTCAAACTGATGCTTTGGTCTTTACATATGGAGTTTGTTTATGATGCTTCAACAATATTTTTAATTTCGATTTTCAAACAGATCAAGCCAGAGACACACTCGATGTCAAGTATTTTGCATATTTGGAGCAATGAATGTTTTATGCACAAATTGTTCTTTAAAGTTTTTTTTTTTAATTCAAATCGAACTGATTTGAGTTAAAAAAGGAGAAAATGGTGTAATGTTTTCAGAAGTATTTAGCTATGGTTAAAGGACTTGTGTCAACATACACAGTGCTTGAATTCATAGGCCATCGCTCAAAATCATGGTTATCTTGGTCTCGTAACAATCAATGCAATAGACAATAAAATATATTGGAAATTTTTATAAAAAGATTGGTTTCTACAGAAGAATTTTTAAAATGTTAGATACTCTGTACAAGAATTACCCAAAATTTAAATTTGATATTTTGTACATTCAAAGTTTTCCACAAAATTGTATTAATAACATGACAAAATGATTTTTAAATACTGAAATAAAAACAAAATTTTCATAAGTTTATATTCCAACTTTTTTGTTATGAAATATTAATGTATACGATGTACAAAAAATATATGCACTTATATTTTTAAATAGATACAAACACATATTATGATTTATTTATTGCTTGCATAAACAATCAAATATTAATATTTAATGTGCTTTACATGCTACATGAAATAAATTTATCTTTACTTATAATAATTAATATTTATTTTTTAATAGGAGTATTGAGACAACATCTCCAAGTATATATAAAATAACCAATCTCACTAAAATATTCAACAAAATTTTCATTCCCATTGCTCATTGAAGAGCTAATCACACAAATTTATTTGTTTTTGATTAGTGTACAAAATTGTATATTCAGCATTATTGGTGAAAACAATTATTTTTTTTAAATCACAGACCAATTATAAATAAAATATAGTGACATATACACGATCTTCAAATGTAACAAAAGAAACAACCACTTTATGGTTTAAAAAAAAAATAAATAAATAGTTTTTAGCTTAAAATGATAATAAAATAGTACTAAATTAGCAAATTTTTAATAGAGTATAATTAGATTATCTATATAAATTTGAAAGCAAGAGAAAATTGAGATTTTTTATAAGTTTTCAGCAATCAAACAATCAACAGCTACAATTAATAATCGTTAATAAATGTTAAAATAATTTTATAAAACAAAATTTAGTTACCTGAAATAGAAGAAAATTTTCTAATGGATCATGAGGATTGATAGTTTAATAAAAACAATAAATTAATATATGAGGCTCTTTATTTCCATAAATAATGGAAGCATAAAATATAAGTCTATAATTTATTTATTTTAACATATTTTGATCATGAAAATCTCCCTTTCAGTTTTAAATTGGAGTGCACCATATTGTGATTTATTATATTACTAAAACTAAAATTAAAACAAATTTTCCATTTCCACAATTGAAAAATACTTATATTTTTCATATTTTATTTTATTGCATAAAATTTCAAGTTTAATTATCATCATTCATCATTTAAGCAGCAATTTTTAACACAATGCACCTGGATCAGCCTACATTTTAAAATAGTAAAAACTTAAATGCAAATATATAAAGAAACATGGATATTTAAACACATGCTAGTATTTTTATGAATATTTTGACCATTATTATTATTAATAAATTTAAGAAAGTTCAATTTCACAAATACAAATCTGTAATAATGCATGATCTTTGTCAAGTTAAATTCAATCATTTAAGCCTGTGATGCATCAATTCACATTTCCTTGTTTAAAAATTCATATCATAACTAATATATATATATATATATATATCATAAATCATATCACAAATGGTTAATGAAATATAGTCAAAAATAGCAATCAAGGAAACATGATATTTTACAAATAAGGGTCAAAGATAGTCTAAAAATATATATTTCCTACCAAATATGAGCATAATGCTAAATAATCATTAAAATTTTAATTTTGTTGATATAAAATATAAAAACTTACTTTCCAAAAATTAATGAAGAAATATATACTGGATTCAGCAAAAGCAATGAAAGAAGTGCACCTTGTATTCCACATACATTCCAAAGAGCAATTTTATCACTGCAAGACATAGACCACGTTGGATCTCCTCTTCCAGGCTTTGTTCGAAGAGCTCCAATAACATGGAAATTCTCCCCTGGTTCCTTGGGATCTTGAACTCCAGATTCTACACATTTAGCTCCTGTTCTTGTCAGTGGAATAAAAGAAATTTAAACTCTTTTTTGTATAATATAAAAAGCCATAAATACAGTCAATGAAACAATGATTTCTGATGTAAATTTTTTTTGTTTTAATAATGCATTATAAAAAGAGTTTTATTTAACAGATTGTGATTAAAGATGCAAAACTTGAGATTTATTAATAAAAGATAAAGCAAGCTGCATATTATTTCTAGTTTTGAAAATAACTGCATGACTTTACAATAGGACTTAATTACAAATACTAGTCTTAAAACGTTTAATTTACATGTTCATGATTTTATAGAATAATATGATGTAACCAGATATGAGATTTATATAAAATAAAAAAAATCATAATTTCAAGCAAAAAAAAAAAAAAAAAAGTTATTTTACATAATTAAAAAATTGTATTGTTAGCTTTTTTTTAATGCTGATTAATTTAATTATAATGCACTAAGCAAAATATAAATAATAATCAACACTACTTATATTTATGTATCTACACTAAAAAATTTAACTTTAAAACAAAAACTAATAAAACTAAAAAATAAAGTATTTATATATATATACAAACACTCACAAATTAGATATATCTTTAAGTTTTAATTAATTCTCAATTCTAATTTAATAATTTAATTAAAGTGAAAATTTGATAAAAAAATATAGTAGAACATAATTGAGTTATAAAATAAAGGCAATTTACTTGGCTAAAAAATGCATAATAATTCATTTAAATGAATTGATTTTAAAAAGCATTAGTTTAAGAATACTAGAAAGTATTTGAAAACATAAGTTTCCAAATTTTCAATCCTCATTCTTATAATTTATTTTATCTGTGTACATACAAAAATCAGGAATCATAGTTACAAAAATTAAAAATAATTTTTAAATTGTGAATTAGTTTATTTATAGCAGGATTAGAGGTGATAATAAATGTTTAAAACACATCTTCAAGATTTAATGAATAAGATATTTTTTCTTATTTTCATATACAATTTATTTGTAATATAATTAGCCTAGATTTATTAAAAAAATATTTATTATACAAATTTTGACATAATAGAATAATTATTTTACAAATCATTAAAATTCAAAAGTATCAATTTAAAAAAATAAACTTTAATATACATTAAACGTTTAAAAATTGTTATAGCAAGACAGAATAAATTTTCTGTAAAAATGGAAATAAATCTCTTCCTGTATATGTAACTAGGGAATATCTGGAACAATTTCTATTGCATTCAGTATACATATAAGTTGTAGAATTAAGAAATTGAAGTTTTAAATGGATGGGAATGACATAGTAAATTAACTAAACTAAGAGTTACAATTTATTCACACATTGATTTAAAATTAATAAAATTTTTCAAATTAACAAGTGTTCAAATATTGAATAACTTTTGAAAATACAATTTTAAAGGTTTTTTGAAAATACTTTGTCAGATTTATTTGTGAAGGAAAAAATTATATAAATAGTTTTACTTAAGTTAAGTTAATTTTGAATCATGTGGTAATTTTCTGATTTATAGACTTTTAACTTTGGTGGTTTATATGCAAAATCCTTGTTTTGGAGTTGATAAGGTGTGTGAATATATATAGTTAACTGAATATTTTTATAAGGTAATAAACTTATTTAGGCATCAAAGACTTTTTTTGAAGGGAAGGATATTTTTAATTTGTGGATTATATTGATATCATAAATTTTTGTTACTTAAAATTATCTGTGAATACATAATCTCACAATTAAGATTTCTCAAAAGTTCAAAAATTATGTTACATGATTATATTTTATATATTTTTACAATCATAAAAAAATGCACTCATTGTGATACACATATTTGGGTATTGTTTGAGATTTGAGGGGAAAAAAAATCAGATAAATATTAAATGTATTTTTACCAAAATGCAGAATAATATCCAAATGTGATTTGAAAAGAGAGAGAAGGTTATATTTTGATCCCTTCAATCTATCCAAAATCATAATCAAATCAGCAAAGGTTATTAGCAGTTACTTATTCAGTTGAAATTTTCAGGGCAACAAATTTTGAATTAAAAACATTTTTTACCTAATAAATTTTTTTAAAATATTCAATTTATTATTGTTTATGAAATAATCTTCAAATGCAAATATAATATTATGAATGTAAATGATAAATATTTAAAATTAATTTCAATTAACATATATAACACATTGACAATCCACCTTTCTACATACATTGAAAAACATTTCTCAACTAATTAAAACTTTTTCTATGTTTTATATCAATAATTTTTTAATTTATAAGAAATATTGACATTATAGATTTTTAGCATATATTGTCATATCATAAAATTATAACAATACTGAAGTATAACAGTATGTTAATATAATAAGACATTATTTTTAACTGTTGAATTTTATTTTTTAAACTATTTAGCTCTTTGTCTAATAAACTTAAGCAAATTATTTTAAACTTTAACTTGTTTAATCAACTTTCAAACTTGTTTAAATGTACTGTAATATTTTTAAAACCAAAAACAAATAAATAAGATTCATCAAATTAAATTTCTGTTAAAAAATTTTTGGAATTTATGAGAAAATAAACTATTTTGTAGGAATAATACTTAATAGCAATAATTTATTGCAAAATTCGTAATTTCTTAAAAATTTAATTCATTTTGAAAAATATTAATTTATTATTTGTATTATGTTAATTTTTTAACACGATACAAATAATAAAAAAGAATTGAGTAATTTTTAAAATTAATATTTTATTCAGAAAATTGTAAGTTTAATATTTAATGTAGTTTTTATAATAAAAACAAAGTAGTTTTATAAATGACGTAGTGAAAGGCAATAATTTAAACAAGAGAAAGAAAATCTTAATTGATGACATCAAATTTATGAAAATTATTACATTAACTTTTTTGAATGAAAATCTAATCAAAAAGTAATTTATTGGTCTGGATAAATGTTTTATATTTGGTCTAAATAAAAATCAAATCTAAAAAATAAAAAAAAATAAAACTGGAATTTTGTTTGTAAATTAAAAAAATAGAAATTTAGAACTTCATTATAATACTAAGAATACTTTCTAAAAATTATTAACTTAACATTTTTTTTCACTTACAGCAGATATTTTAAAGCTAATTAAATTTATTATGGATTCTGAGTGATTCAGATATATTCAACTCTCATCAAGTTTGAATTAGAGTGAATTATTGTAATTATGTGTTCTATAGACTAGCGAGAAACTATTTAAAGGAACAAAAATATTTAATAACCTGTAAATGTCATTACAAGAGGTAGTATTAAAGAAAATATCCATTTCATCTGTTATTGTGTCATTATCAAAGAAATTTATTTTTAATCTTTTCTTTGCTTTTTCATAATTATTTATTTCTTTTTCATCACTACTTTCATCATGATTTTCAGAAGACAGGCTACGCTTTTCTTTTGTATGTTTTGGAAATATAGCTGCATCTCCACCTGAAAAATAAAAACCTAGTTATTAAAACATAACTTTTTTATGTATAGGATAGTGAAAATAGACATGATGCAGTTTATTACAGATTTGTACAGATATACAGTTAATTGTATATTTAATAATTTAAAAAAAGAATTAAATAAAAATATTAATAGAAATATGTACAAAGTAATATTTAATTTTCTTTACTTAAAAAAATTAATTAAAATTGAAACTTCAAGAATTATTGATGAATCTGTTTTATTAATGGTCTTGAGTTTAACTTTCATTTTGATAATTTCTAATTATTTGGAATTTATTTCAATGTGAAAGTTTAACTCAAATTCATCTCATGTGTCAAAATGTAACTATATAGCAATAAATTGAACAAAATTCAATAACATTAGAAATTTTACAAAACACTATACTATGATTATGCTTTTTCTGAGCACAGTTAACAACACTGATTTAAAATGTATAAAAATAGAATTCAAGCTGAAACATCTTGCTTACACTTTTGTAGTTTTTGTAAATATTCTACGTGTAATAAATTTACATTTAAAACCATTAATTTCTAGGTATTTTGATAACAGAAATCAAATTCAGCCATGGAAAATTTTTAAATTAAGTTACTGTTTAATTTTTACGAAATTAGATTTGAGCTTAAAATATATATGGAAGAAAAATTAACTGTAACAAAACAATATAAATTTGTAAACAATGATAAAAATGAATCTACATTGGTGGATAAGAAGAAACTTATTTAAGTTCAATACAAATGTTAAAATATTATAATAAACTTTAGTTAAATAAATTTATGTGACTAAATTTTAACACAATATGCTTGTTTTCCCTTTTTTAAACATTTAAAAAAAAAAATTAAAATCTTACAAAATATATAATATTTTGATTTTAAGCCAAAATTACTATCAAAATAAGATAAAAAAATATATTTAAGAAAATAAAATATCAAGAGGAAGATGGTTAATTTCTTTAAATGTAATTATAAAGAATATAAATTTATGCCATTGTTTCCTCATTAGTTTTTAATATCTAACTTACAACAAGATAAATTAACTTTTAAGCAAATTTATTGCCTGTACAATACAAAAATTGGATACTATCTTAACAATAAATTCTCTAAAATTGACTCACATGGTACATGACTTATAAAAAGATGAAATTTGATTCCTGGTTTGATATCAAATTTTGAATTAATTTCATCCCAAAACAAAACATCAGAATGCTGATTATCTAAAACAACAGACATCTGGTGATAGAGAAATCTACAATGAAAAAAGCATTTGAGTTAAAAAATTTAAATTACATAAACAGTAAAGAAAAATTGTTAAAGTATTAAATAAAAAGCAATATTGTGTATCAAATACAGAAAAATAACTCTCATATAGCTCTTTCATTTTAAAACCATAAAATTCTGAATGTAAGACACAATCCAAATTTAATCTTTTGTTTTAATCAATTAGTTCATTTTCTTAATACCTCTAATAAATTCACCATATCTCAAAAATACACAATTTTTAAATTTAAAATCCAGGTTACTATTCTTTTATTCAGTTAATTTGATAACAACCTATTGATGGGTGGTTGTATTAGATTCATTTTTATTAAATACATGTAGATTTATTTTACATTTAAATTAAAAACATAGACTCAGTTATTTTAGTGAAGATTTTAGAATTGATTTTCTTGTTTACTAGATCAAAACAAATAAAATTTTAATATTATGTTTTATTTTAAAAATAAAACAATTTAACAGCAACCTTTTTTATTTATTTATTTATTATTTTTTTTACAAAATAAGATTTTTTTAACTTATTAACCATTTTAAAACAATTTATTAAAACAAATATCAAATCCTTTAAATATAGATTCATTTATCAATTAGAAAGGAGAAGTTTTAATATTTTAAGGTAACAGTTATATTATCTTCAATGAAAATTATATACAAAATTCTGTTAATATTCTTTGATTTTTTTTAAAATTTTGATTTTCTTCTCAAGCATTGTGCCTACTATTTATTCAATTACATAACTATCTCAAAAAAGAAAAGAAGGGGGAAAAAATACAATTGTCTCTTTATAAACAATTTCCACATATTAAATGAGTAAAAGATTTATAACATGGTAGACTGTATTTTATCATTCACAAATGAAATGTTTTTCTAATGATAAACAATTGCAAAAATTAACACAATGTGGAAGAGTTTTAAAACTTTATTGATAGAATTTCTTAAACAGATTCATCATTATTATTTCCTTTAGTTAAAGTTACATGGCAAAAAAATGTTTTCATGTTAAAAATTTAGATAAATTAAAATGATCAAGAAACATGACTGATTTCTCCAGAAGTGGATCTTTTTATATATATTATGAAAATTAAAAGTACCTTGAAATCATATCTGGCAATGGATTTGCTACTTAAGAAAGGGAAGATAGTATTGAAAAGTTAAGAGAATTCTGAGAGAGAAGGATATCTCACTTTACTTATAATATTCTGTTAAGGTTTCTTAATCCACATTTTAAATAATTATTATGTTAAAAATTTCAGTCTCACAATGAATAGCTACATGTTATTTCAGACTTCTTAAGTTGTTTTCTAAATAAGTATTTTTAATATTAGAGACATTAATAGCAAAAGTATTAACAATTAATTGTTTGGACTTAGGGTAACATTTAGATTGTTAAATTATAAATGTTAGAGATGGTAATATCCTAAAAATATCTATCAGCTTTACAAGGCATTTGATTCTGAATGTTTTGTGATACTTTAGGCAATAAATTAACACTCCAATATTTGTTTATCAATCATTCCTCCAAAAACTTATGCAAATGTCTTTTCTAAACATATTATTCTGAAAGAATAGGAGGAAATTTATTTATATATGTATAAATTATTTCTAGAAATCAAAAGCTCTATTCACAATAAATTATTT
This sequence comes from Latrodectus geometricus, assembly GCA_026290005.1. NCBI lineage: Eukaryota > Metazoa > Arthropoda > Arachnida > Araneae > Theridiidae > Latrodectus > Latrodectus geometricus. The sequence goes on from JAPDSC010027147.1 coordinate 124,621, forward strand.
TATATTTTTCTTATGATTTTGTAATAAAGAACTTTATACAATCAGCTTTTCCATTGATTCATTAGCATTTTAAAACCCATTTCTTATTAATGCACACAAATTCTTAGTTTCCATCTCAAAGAAATGAAGTTATAATGTTGAATACATAATTTAAATTACACCCTGCATTTGAAAATATAAGATAAAGGAATTATGTAGTTTCCAAAACAATAATAAAAAGAATAAATTTAATTTTTATTAACACATTTATGAACAATAGTCAAAATGATAGAAGAAAAAGTTCAGTTATGGCATATTTTCCACTAATTTCGAAAACTTCAGTATGTATAGTTTAATCTCATTTATGTATATTCAATTTTCTTTCCCTAAAAATGCTAAGGGAAAACACTGACTTTTAATCACAAGTATACAAGTACAAACAGCATTAACATGGTGATATTTTGTCCAACTATATATTTAAATGTGCATCAATTTTAGTTTGATTTTTCAGCATTTTGCCTTATCATTTTTCTATTTACATTGAAACATTTTCATTTTCTACGATTTATATATTATGAAATATTTATTGCTTTATATATATATATATATATATATATATATATATATATATATATATATGCATGCGTTTACATACCTGCCAATCTTTTTAAATTTTAAAACTAGAATTTAATCAATGTTATAATGTACAGAAAAATCCATTTACAATCAAATTTTTATTTAGGAATAAAACTATTACACTTTGATATTAATACACATATATTACAGTAAGTAGAATTATCACAAAAAATAATGTTTTAAATGTTTAATAATTTATATAATGAATATGAAATATTTTTACAAAATGAAGCTTTATTAATTTAAACAATACTGATGCCGTTTGATTGCACTTTCAACAATCAACAACTCAGACATATTTAATTTAAATGACCCTTTATATTAATTTTAAATGACCTAAATTAATTATCTAATGATCCTCATAGACCGAATGAAACTAAATTAAAAGATGAAAATGGATTTCAAAATTAAAGAAACTGATTCCTTTTAAATCAAAAACCTAATTTTTCTCAAAAAATATTTATTTCATTTGCACATGATGCCATTAAATAATGTCATTTGGCAAAAAGCAGAAATGATGGCATTTTGTACAGAAAGGTAATCAGTAATTTTCATTGTAATTCCAAAAGTGGATAGATCCACATAACTTAAAAGCAGGGACCAAGAAAAAATTACCATGCATCTGTTATTAAAATGAATAAACAATTCTTTTTATTAAATGTAGTTTGTAAATAAAAGTACACCACTACAATATATAAAATATGTTAAACAAATTAAGCATTAAAATAAAAACTATTTTAAAAAAGATGAATTATTATTTACCTCATGAAAGCCCTATGAGCAAGAACTTCTGCATGACTATCAAAAACAACATCACCTAAATATATTTAAAAATAAAAATTATTATTTTATTTTTATGGAATATTATTAGAAGCAAATACAAAGTTACAATATATATATATATATATATATATATATATATATATATATATTGTTTTTAACATAAGCCAAACTTTGGAAAAATAAATAAAAGTGTCATAGCTGTACTGTACCTCACTTCAGATTTTTTATTAAACAAAAAACAGAAGAGAAAAAAATAAGCCTTTTCATAAAATTCAGTAGTTCTTTCATACACACCCTTTGGTAGAATACTTTCAGTTTTTATTAAAATAATAATTTCAACTGCATGATTTTAATTTATGTTATTAAAAAATAGATTTGCCATGTGTCAAATCAAGTTACCAATCATTTACTATAAAAATAACTATCAAACAATTTAATCATAAATTTAATTACAGATATCAAGGAAAAGGAATTCTTTAAGAATAAAAAAAAAAAAATTATTTACAAACCATTTTCTGTCAACTGAGAAAATCCTAAGCACTTTGTCCCAGTACTTAAAGAAACAACTTTTAATCCTGCAATTAAAATTAGTAAGTATCAATTAGATGAATGCTACTTTTAATGGATATTAAAGAAATTCAACACATTAAAGATCTAAAATATCAGACACCAATTTTCAAAATATTTATCAGAAATATATTATGTATGTTAAGTAAATAAAAAACAAAATAATTAAAGGTAATTTTCCATTAATATCTCGCCAATGCTAAAAATGCAGCAAAATGTGTAATACCAATGATTATATTTTCTAATACTATTAAATTAATGTATTTCAGAAAATAAATTAAATTAACAGACATATTAGTAAAAATAATAATGAACTTTTGCAATAATGTATAATGTTTGCTTCATATAAAATGGCTTAATTTTCTTCAATGAAAGCAGTAACAAATAGTACTCAGACTATTCAATCTAGAGTTCATCACAATTATAAAACCAGTGTATCATGATATTTAAGTAAGAAGATAATCATATTCATCTTGGAGATATGAATAGTTCCTTAGTTTAAAGGTCATTAAAAAATCTATGAAAAAAATTATTACATTTTTTTAAGCTGAATAAAAAAAATTAGCTACTAAATATACGTCATATTTCACTAATAAATACTTATTGAAATTCTCGAGGTAGCACAACCATGATATGCAAATCATATGAAGAATTATTATCATTGGGGTTTTAGTAAAGCTTTCATAAGAATTATGGTTAATCTGAGCTTTAGGTCCCCTACTTCACCAACTCACGAATTTGAAGCATTTTTTCGCGCATGCTCAATAATTACTCGTTTGTTTTAGCCTTTTCATTGGTCGCTAATTAAATTTCACTTTGAAATAGCGGTAGAATTTTCGCCATGGCATCGGTGTTTTTGAAAATGCACCAAGGAGGGGACCTAAAGCGCATTTTCACCAGAATTATAATATTGTTTGTTATAAATTTAGAGATTTCCTTTTCATCAACTGTCTTCCATAAAATTGATATTTACAAATTACCTTTAAAGATATGATGATTACCTATAAAGATATTTAAAATATAATCTAGAAAATCATTAACATATTTATAAATACATAAAAATGGCCAAAGTAGAAACCTGTTTGGGGGGGGGGGGAAACACTCAGTTGTAAACCACATAAAAGAAAAATTGCACAAAATAAAAGTCACTATATTTGGCAAAAGTAGGTTATAGAATGAACGGTTAAAATTTTTACATAGTTTACAAAAAAAGCATATATACCATATGGTTTAATTCACATTTCTGATGCTTAATATTTTAATTGTTTTTTTTTTCTCCAAATTATTTTTATAAATACAGTTCTTTGTTGAGTCAACAGTTGCTTTTTACCACAAAAGTTTATTAAATCTGACAATTTGAAATGGATTCCAAATCATTATAAGAGTTTACACCAGAGGTGGGACTTAAACCTAAGAACTGCTTAACTGAAGATCAGAGTGATATCATTAAACAATTATGAATATTAATGCTCAAACAAAAACCAATTAAGTTAGTTATCTCCTACAAGAGAAAACACAGGTTTTGAAAAAGTTATATAAAAAAATATAAAAAGTTTTAAGAGTAGACAGATTTAAAAAATTCACAAAAATTGATTTGAATTTTGTACAGATTTGTGTGAACTCATAAAGGTCTAAAACTTTACCGATGAACATAGTGGTAAAGGTGGAACTTTATTTAGACTCACCCCATCATCAAGACAAATCAGCCAATTACCACACCAAACTAGATATTTTAATACAATAAATTTTAATCTGTATGTTAATTGGTTGCGTTTCTATGCATAATATATATGATAACTCAATAGCAGGTAACATTTTAAAAATGAATACACAGAAAAAAAAATTGTCAAAATAAACTAAAATATTTTTAGAGAAATAAATAATTTTTTTTTGAAAATTTAAAAATTATAGTGTTTATATCCTTACAGGTCAAATATTATAAAAATAAATTAATTAGAGCTATGGGGAATAAATTTTTTTTCTCAAACATATTATAACAAGCAAACACTTTTTATTTTAAACTTAGAAAAAAGAATGTTGAAACATTACATTATGGTTTGTCTTTTAAAAGAATATACCAGTTTGTGTTCTTTTAAAAGTAAGAGTATTGATGAATGAAAGGATTCCATGAATAGAATGAGTAAGTGCTTTAGTTGTTCAAACTATTATAATTTAAAACAGAAAATTAAGAGTTGTTTGAGTTAATGAGTTGCAAATAAGTATTATAGAAAATAAAATAATAAATTTTCAAAGTTAAATTTAAAATGTTATTGATTAAATTATATTTCTCGATTAAATGAAACAAAATATTATAAAATTCGATCAAAAGCATTTGAAAGATCTGGCAAATATATGCGATATTGTTTATGTTTTATTTTTTTATATATATAATATATATTCTCATAAACTGAGTAAAATTATCATTCTAGCATTTTGTCTTAAAGTACAACTGCAGTATGTTAATGAAAGACATATTTGAAATCGCGTGATTTCTTTTGGGGAGAAAATATTTGTTACCATTTCTTCACATTCGTCAAAGATACAATAGGATTTAACCAGTGGTAAAAATACAATTAGGATAGCCTATTCTTGAAAATGCAGTAAAAACATAAGTATTCAATATTATCATAGTAAAAAACATAACATAGAAAAATTTCATACGTAATTGCACCATAGCTAATCAAAGAAAGAATTGAAATTTAGGCCAATTCTAAACTGAATGAAGGCAGAACAGAATTATCAAAAACTTATAGCGCATAATTTCAAATAATGAAATTTTAACAAATGATTTACTTTGTTTCAATTTATCAGAACTCATAACAATAGCTGCTAATAAAGTCCATTCTTGTTTCAATCGCGGCTTTCCTGTTTTAGGTAAGTTATCGAAACATTTGTAACATAATTTTGCGACTGAATCAGGGAAATCTGAAGTCATTGTTGATGATTATATATTCTTTCTTGCAATGCTGAAACATTAATAAAATAAAAAAATCTTAATAATTTTTGTTTATTGGTGTGAATACATTAATTAATAGAAAATCTCCACTTTTGCTCCACTTCTTGAGATTTATTTTAGAACATAAATAGTATAAAATTATTTCAAATCAAATAATTTTACATGGCAGCAGCTTGTTGCCAGTTTGAATTTTATTTCAAAGAGGTTGGCTGATGGCTTTGATTTGTTTACTCTAATGATACATATAAGTTAAACTAATTGAGAACATGTAATTAATTCTAAATAAATTATTTGAGGGATTCGAAATCATTTAACCATTAAATTATTTTTTTTGTAAATAAACCATTATTTTCATTTTTAGTGTTTATAATAAATTTTGACTTTATTTACACATAATTTTATAACCGCAACCTTGACTTTTGGATGTTACGTAAATAAACAGCATTTCAGCTTCAAAATATTAAGCGTGAAGTGTATAACCGGTGTTTATAAAATTTTAAATTCTCTTTTACCATGTCCTACTGTGCGTCCTATGGTATACAGATTTTTTTATTTTACTTGGATTCGATTTATTTTATTATGAAAATGTGTTTATTTTCTATAACCATTTGACTTTATTTAGTATTTATTCTATTAAAGAAATGTATAGTTTTGTAGCTTATATTAATTTTTGATTTCCCAGTTTAAAATATTAAGAAAACAGTAAATTAATAATATTAATTTATCAAAATCGGTTATGTGATATGTCAAAATATTAAAGTTATATTTTATGTTGGGAGAAATTTTATTCTTTTCTTTTTGTAGGATGAACAAATTTCATTTCTAATGTAAAACAAATGCTTTTATCACACATTGTCATGTAATAGTTGTAATTCATTACTATGCAAACAATAATATAACCTGATACAATACGTATTATATTGATGAATTTATCTATAAAATCAAAACTTTCTCTTGGTTATTATTTAAGTATTAATATTTTAACATTATATAACATTTAATATTTAACATTAAGAAATAATGGGCTAATAGATGGAATAATTTCCAAATTTTATTATTAAAAATCAGGAAGTATATATAATTTATTTCTTCAGCAAAAATGCATATTACTTATAACTATTTTATATTTTGCATTTGTGTGGATAAATATAGAACACAGATGTACTTGTCAAGAATTCTGGTTACCTAGTTGATATTTGAAAATTACACACCATTATTTCTTGGGCACAAAATATCCAGATTTCATCAATCTAAAATAAATGAAAAACTTTTATTATACAATAGGGAAAAATTTTTCATTTATTTGAAATATGTTTTCTATAAACAAAAATGCAGACTTTTTCTTCACATACTACAAAAGATAGTATAATAATATTATCACATAATTACAAGAACCCATTATTTTTCTTTTTATATAAAATGTTTTATTTTGATTTTAGCATCTAATTTTTATTTCTTACTTATAAAATTTTAATTTTTAGAATCCATTTGCATCTATTGCAAATTTTGTGTTGTTTTTATTGTGTTAGATAAGAATAAAATATATAGGAATAAAAAATAAGTAATTATATGTTGAATGTTTGAAGATATGTTACAGTTAAAGAATGAAAAGTTTTGGCTATTCAGCCTGCAGCATTTTTAATTCTATTGTTAATATGTTTTATTGAAAATATTTCTTCATTTTTTTTATATAAAATAAACCATTATATGTTTACTTAATTATTTGTATTTACAAAATATTTTAGATTTTTCTTGGAACTTCTTATCTTAGATGTAAGGACAAGAATTTAAAATTTATACAGCATTGTTAGCTGTATGTTAGTATTCTGACTCTTAATAGTGTATATATTTAAACTTTTAGTATAAGTGTTTGCAATGGTTTGAAATCCATTTTGAATTTTAGTTGCCAAACAAATCAGTTCTCATTTTTTAAAAGGTAACTTTAGAAATGATGAACAAATCATAAGACAGAATTCTGCAAATTATTAAAATGTAAAAAATGTATTTGTTTAATAATTATTTACTAAAAAGAGATAAAAATTTTTATGTGTCATATTGTTGAACATTTACATTGAAAAATGCAAGTTTTTAATTGATGCAATTTAATCCCATGTAATTTATTTCCATCTCAACAAATGATGTTCAGTAAACTCGAGTTTTCAAAATAAAATTTTCCAGCATTAAATTAAAAATCCAGGTGGCACAAATTGAAATTGTAAATTTTATTTAACTCTCGTGATTTATTTCTTGTGAAGTCAAAGTCAGATATCGTATGCATGATTTGCTTATATATTTAAAAAACTATACTTAATGGTTCATTTAATTTTTGGGACTCTAAAATTTTTAAAACATTTTAATCAAGTTAGCAAATAAAAATGGACACAACTACAAAATTTAAATGTGAATATACACAAATATGTAATATAAACAATCTATATTTAATATTTATCTGATGCCAAGTGTTGAACCACCATTTTGGGAGAAACTGATTCCATTCTGATATGACATTAATATCAACTATATTTGACAATTAATTGATTTTTGGGAATTTATTTGGTGACGAGAAAAATATTATCAAAATTTACTACATTTGCTCTTGGTGTGTTGTGAGCATAATGATTTTAATAAAATATCTATTCTAGTCAATTTGTTACTAAATAATTTACACTCTAAAATAATTTAATCAAAAGACATATGATGAAATTAATTATTTTATGAATCCTTGATTTATAAATATTTTGATATATGATTTGAATTCGAAACAATTTTCTTGCCAATGTTGAAAAATTTTACATTAAACTTACATAATATTGATTGATATATTTTCATTAAAGTTGGTTTATTATTAATCATGATAAGAAATAAAAGTACACCTATGGAAGTTATAAAAAATTAGTGAGTGTTAGTCCTAATTTTAAGCTCATGTGTTTAATTTTTAAGTCTAATAAATTTTAGTTATGGTGATATGGACTTTTTTTCAGTGATTATGATGCTATTATCCATTATAGTTTTAAATATGAATGCTTGTTGAATTGTATTTTTAATTTCTTTTTATGATTTTTTGCATTTCTAGAAAAATATTTTTGTTATACAATTAAGTTTGTAAATTATATAATTATCATTAGTTTAATTCTCATTTAGGACTTATTTTGAATTTCTATGGTAAAATAATGGTAACATATACACATTTGACAAACTTCCATTGTGACAATTTTTAATTGCCACTTATTAAGAAAATAATAATATCTATAACCTATAATCAGTTGTAATTTATGATAAAGTTTATATGCTTGCTTAACTTTTAGCTATTTATAAATGTTTATCAATGAAAGCTTAGAAATTCCTTTTTATTTTAGGAAAAGATAAAGTAATGTTCCTTACAAAGGAAGATTTACAGGGTCCAAGTTCAATTGAACTTCCTGAAGATAATGAACCTAGAGGTGAGTAAATCTAATATTATGTTCAATAAATATATTACTATTACTTTTCATCACTACCTTCAATTTAGAACTAAACAATTAGTTATCTGGTTTCAATAGTTCTTCCATTTAATTATTAGACCATAGATCTTTGCAATGGTTCAGAACCAACTTTAAATTTTTGATGAATTATTCCTTGTATGACATAAAGGATCCATCAAAAATAAGAAAAATCACTGCCACTAATGTGATGTAAGAGACAATAGTGGGGCATAGCTCATTATTATAATTTGGAATTCTTTCACATCATTTTGCATGTTATATAATGCTTTTGCCATTTTTCAGAGGAAGTTAAATAAATCCTTTTTCTCTTATTATGTTGTTATCTTTCTTTATTTTTTTAAAATAATACTGGAAATAAAGATTTAATAAAATAGTTTTTGTTTCATAATTTGTTTTAAAATTATTGAATTGATTTAATAATTAACTAATTTTTAAAAAATATTAAAATTAAATAAATAATTAAACAGCAAAAAAAAAAACATTTATACTGTTACTATTTTTCTCTTATGGAGAATCAAAATTTATTATATATACGATTATAAAATACTTCAATGAAAGTGCTTCTAAAGCTTATTTTCGTAATTACTCAGTGAGGTTAAATGACATTTTATGATTTATTAGTGCCTAATATGCTAAAATTTTATTTTTATGCATTCAAGATGTATAGGTTCTTTAGATATCTTTGAAATAACCAATTTTATCTAAGTGATTAGATTTGATTATACATTCAATTATCGTAGAAGCATCATTATTATTTTTCATTATTTAGGTTTTGCTGTGATATTTACAATCAGATTCCAAAATATGTTTTGCATTTCTGTGAAATTATGTTTTATTTTTTTATAATGACCATTGAAATACAATACCCTCTAGAGTATCAGACTTGAAGAATAGGCCTGAGAGCAGTCTTTATGTCCCTAACTGCGACATCATCAGTGGTCATATATATAGATGTGTTAACAAGACTTTTTTTTTGGGGGGGGGGGGCAGATTGCTTTTTCAGATATTTTTCTATAGTTTGGTATACAAATTCTTTTGGGACCAGATTTTGAAAATTTCTGACTTAATGCTTTTATATATATATATATATATATATATGCCAATTAAAGCTTTTGATTGCTAATTGCTTTGCCGCTGGCCAAAATCGTGCCATGTTTCTTGCTTTTTTTATATCTTGGTGCAACAATTTCTGTTTTAATGCAAGCATTTTTATAATCAGATCTTGTAATTTAAGCATGTCTCATCTTATTAGATTAGATTTAGGTTAAGGTTGTTTCAAAAGAACATAGCACTATGAAAAGTCTATTCTACTATCCCCTAAAAAGTAAGCCTTTATATAAAGAGATTAGTAACTGTAAAACAATTCAGTAGACATTTAACAGGGATATCCTGTAGCATCCATGGTTCAATTAAATGCTGACTCAAGTGTTCAAATCTTTGTATGGAAATGTTTCTCATAGAATATGTAATGGTGTTTCCTCCATATATTAAGAACCTCTGCAATTGGAATAATCTAATACTCTCATAATGGTGAGATGTCTCTGAAGGTGAGATTCTCCTGTAAGAAGTTCTATTGCTCTCTTTAAACAGCCTCTATCAAGTTTTCGTAGATCTTTTTGTTTTTTGCTAAAACTAGTACTATTTAATAGTTTTGTTTGTCTTTGATCACTGGTGTTTCACCAGTTCAAAAACTGTTGTTTCCATAAAAAATTAAATACACTGCCTCTGATCAGTTCTCTTGAAATACTTACCCTGGTTCAGAATAAAAAATAATTAGGTGTTGATTCAACTCATCAGCTAATTTATTACCAGGAACACTAGACCCTCTACTTTAATGAGACCCATACAATTATCCCCTTACTTTAATGAGAGTGCTCAAGCACCCACATTAAAGTGAGGAGATTATTGTTAGCTAATTTACACAGAGTAAGACATCATTCCCAGACAAGAACAAAAGTTAAAATAGACATCTGCAAAACCAGTAATATAGCTTGACTGTCAACAAATAATCATTCTTTTATGAAAATTGCCTGTCCAAGTGCATGAGAATGACAGACTTCTGCTTGGTAAAAAATTGTATGTTTGTTCAAAGGGCATGACAACTTTGTATCATCAACTGGATAGCAAATATCAACTTTCTAAAGCTGATATTTGGTATCCAGGTATTTTAATTGAAATTCATTTTTGAACCATCTGTGTACCAGTAAATACAATATTCACTGATGATAAAATTACTTTCCAGTCTTCTTTCTATGGGGAATGTGATTGCTTGAGGCTTTTCAAAAGCATATTTAACAGTTATGTAATCAGTAGGTATACTTATAAAAGGATGATTAATTGCATCAACATTAAAGTTAAAGGTTCCTTAGTTAAAGGTTCCTTAGGCAAAACTTTGGAGAATCCTTCCACTGATTTGCATTTTTAAGCCTTTTCATATAAATTACAGCTTTTGCTTTGTTACACATGTAAAAATGTTTCATTGCATTTATATAATTGCTCCCTTGCAATTCTATTTTTATAATCTCAAAAAAGGATCTTTGAATACTGGTACAATCTCTTTATCTGCAGATGATTCAGTATTTGTAAGTGGGAAAGTGTTATTTTATCCACAATGCTTCTTTCCCACTTAAAATGCTGAATCTATTTATTTCTGCCGCAGCATGTCTTTCTTGGACCTTGCGCCATAAAACCCCAACCCTTTTTATCTTGCAAATGCTGAGTCATTTTGTCCAGAAAACTAACCATTCACTACTGGCACTAATTTCTGATATTTGTCTATCTATTTATCACTTAAATTCCAAAGCTTTTTTTCTAATATATTAGCCCAGTTACAAGTACAGGTTTCCTTCTCGGGTGTTTATGCTATAAAAATAAAGTTTCGTTTACTTTTTCTTAGCTTTCAACAAGATTTCCTTTATTTTAATCCACTTTTACTAGCTAGTGAAACATACCACTTTCAAGTTTTTTATTTTTTTCCCATTTCCCCTTTGTAATTTTCCTAATATCTAATGCAATTATATTTGTTGTTGCATCAGAGCCTAGTCACTGTATTGTACATAATTTCCCTGCAGTCACTACAATTTTTTTTTCCTTTCTTATCCATTACATATTCTTTACTGCAAAATACTTAAAAATATGAAACACAGCCAAAAAACTATTTATGAATACTATATATACTATACAATTATAATGAACAGCACTAGAAATTAAGGTTTATTACAGATTGATATAAAATCCTGCTTTTTTTCTGTTATAACTTGTATTTTGCGCATGACATTTTGGAGGATTGTAGCAGACATTCACTTCAAATACTTTGATAATGCTGCCAATGCAATTCCTTGCCTTCCTCATTTCATTATGATAAAAAAAAAAAAAAAAAATCATATAAAAGCTGAATAACTGCAAATTGGTTACTCGGAAGTGTATCGTAGATATCGATCTATATATATTTCAATGAGTAATCTATAATCCTTGAATTGTTTTACCATGTGCTGTTATTAATTATTTGAAAATAAAAATTACCATGCATTAAAATTAAATTCAATATTTTTATTCATATTAAATATATAGTTATTATTACTAAATGAATAAATTAATTCTAAAATAAATTATTTGTTTAATTAGTCAGCTTTGTATTAATTTGATTTTTCATGCAACGTTTTTACTAAAATTCTACTTTTTGTGGCATTGCAGTTTTTTTCTATTTTTCATCATTTCTGTTTTGTATTACCAATCATTCAAAAATTTGAAATTGTTTTTTATGTTATTTTAACTTAAAATCATTTTAATTACTATTTCATGTGCATATATCATGGTGATTAAAATTTTATCTTTATTCCTAATTCAAAGTAATGCAATAATTATAAAAACTAATGTAAGAGAAATACTACTAATAATAAAAAAAAAAAAAAAAAATCAGAACTGCGTTTTTATTTACATTTAGTACTTACAAATTTTTAAAGAATTTCAGTTTAATAGAAATTGTATCATGATTAAATAAATACTGATTTTGTTTATTCAGGCCCTGTTTTGCCGAATGGTGAAATAAATTGGAGCTGTCCTTGTTTGGGAAACATGGTTGTTGGGCCATGTAATGTTGAATTCCGAAATTCCTTGTCATGTTTTATGAAAAGTACTGAAGATCCGAAAGGAAAAGATTGTCTTGAACAGTTTAGGGCAGTAAATGACTGCTTGAATAGGTATCCCAAAATTTACAAGAGAAATGAAGAAGCTGATGCTGCTTTACGAAGCTTAGAAGATAAAGAATTTACCCCACCAGATGAAGATGAGGATGAAAATGATATAAATGGCACATCAGTAGAAACTGGAGTTTCAGAAAAATAGCATCTCATCATGTTTAGGACATTAATAAATCCATAATTTGTACAGAAGATAAATTTGTTTTCTATGTAGTCATTTGTTTGTAACTTTTAAGAATAAAATCATTACGTTTATAATTTGTTATATTTTTTAATTACAATGTCATTAATTCACTACTCTTGTTTTTCAATTGGACTGTTTTATGCTACACTAGAACAAATATAGGTATTTATATTTTGATTGCTATAAAAAGTGAACTATCAAAAATTAACTACACAATGAGGTTATTAAATATCCTTAATCTGAGCATCAATTTTCAAACTTTAAAATTTAATATTTTCAAGATTAATACTATTTTATTTTTTTAATTTTATCTATTACTCAGAATGGTGCAGAATAATTAGTTTCAGAGATGTGTGGAATTGTGCAATTCTACCACACATGCTCACACTGGTTTTCATATAAGTATATATAAATAAACAGCATAATTTTGAATTGTTTAATTATGAATTGTTAAAAAAAGTAATTAATATAATGCTTAACACATTTGTTATACTTATAATTATTTTACAATATATCTTGTAACTTTGTATCCGAGCTGGCAGCTGAATGGTTAATTCTCTTGCCTTCAAGTGTATGGGTTCGAATACCACCTTGAGCATAGATGTTTATTTTATATCAAAATCTGCTTTAAACTGTAGGTCCTGATCTAATTAGCCCTTGTGCGGAAAAGTGACTATTAAACAAGCAAAACTTATAACTTTGTTATGTTAATATTTAATTATTTTATCAAACAAACACTACAATGCTATACTATCACTAACAGAAATTTATTTTGTATTCAGTTTTGAGACTTTAATAAATTCATGTAAATGCCAGGTTTTATGTAATTTCTATTTTCTTAAAAATTAAATTTTACAAAAATTGGAATTATTTTATTTATTGAATATTTTTAATAAAGCTTTCACTTTAATTATTTGGTTAAACTAATTTGTAATTAAACATTTCTATTAATCGACTTTTAAGTAAAATGTTATAATTTATTCTAAAATTATTGATTTCCAAAAAAAAAAAAAAATCATATCATTTTTAAAAAAATAGTATGATCAATCACAAGTTTTAATTAATTTCAGTATCGTTACATTTCTTCATACAAGTAACATAATTAAGCAAATGTTCATAAAATATTTTTGTTTACCTTCATTCTTTTGCATTTTGTTTTGTTTGATAAAATAATGAATGACCACATATTACAATTTTTCTATAAGCAACAAAAGTGTGAAATAAACCATCTCAAGCAAAACAGCACTGCTTGTATGATATTTTAATCTATGTCAGAGGAAGATGATATATGAACAGCTTTTAAAAACTTTTTTTCTTATATTTTGACTATTCTATTCACCCATAAATATTACTTGATGTTATCCAGACAAGAAATGGCTAATTATAGTCGGGATTTATCTTTTTTTATAGGTAAAATTCTGAATTTTTTTCTCCATAGTTAAAGTATTGTATGTTTAAAATGCTAAATTATTTTGTCCATAAATGTACTTTATATGCTTATAGAGAAGATTTTGCACTAATACATACATTTGTTTGAAACATGCATTAGCACTAAATTCTGTTTCTGGCACCCAATGTTTTCTGATTTTTTAATGTGATTTTTGATTTTTCTTATACTTACATTTCTTATATTTCCATTTACTTGCAAAATCCAGAAGAAATATCTTATGGATTTTTCCTGAAGTATAATTTTTAGATAAGTAAAAAAGTATATTAATTTAAGTTTTCCCTACCTACATTTTTGAGAATTTAAATATTTTATTGTGAAATAAACATGTTTTGAGCAAAGGAATGGGAATATTTTGTTTATTCAGTTCTAAGTTTAAATATTGAATATCAGACATACTATAATGTAAAGTAGGGGTGTACTACTTTTATAGCATGAGGACTTACAAAAATAATTAAATTGTTGAAGGACACTATCTAATTAATTTTTAGGTGATAATAGTTGTAATATTTTTGAAAAATATATTAAGGCAAGGCAATGCTGATAAAAAAAATCTAACTAATCTACATCACATCTCAAATAAAATAGGGTAATGTAAATTATAAGTCAATCGTTTCAATAAGCTAATCGTCTATAAGATTAGTATTGCTGATTTATCATGATGCTTTGAAATTATTTTCACAGCCGAATATAAGTATTCTACTTTTAAAATTTAAAAGGTTGTAAATATGTGACAAATACCCACATAGGCTTATATTAAGGAGACTTCTGAAATTATTTTTGATTAAGTTCTGCTTAAAAATGATTATTCGCAGGAGTTGGGTCTTCATATTGATTAATTTTGTTTTGAATGCTTTTTAATTTTGTTTTGAAAGACAACTGATAGCATCAAATTCAATGACAAACTCATAAAATTGAAATTTATGTTTATATTTTGGATTTAACTAAAAGTAACTAGGAAATAAATGTTAAAAAGAAGATATATGCTATTAAAATTCATTATATACGAAAAGTATTCATGGAGTAAGTTTTATTTTATCATTAAGTTTGGATTTTCGTCTGGACAAAGTTTTGGTAAATTTAAAGGTGAAAGGTTCATACTGATCTTAATTTATATAAGTTTGGTAAGAAACAAGAAATTTCAAACGTAGAAACTTTTTTGGTTTCTTAGATTAGGTTATACATTTTCGGTGTTACATGAATATACATTGATGTACTAAACTTAAGTAACAATGTAAGTTTTAAGTAGATGGTCATGAAATTGCAAAAAAGACGTTTGGCGATCAGGACAATGATCATACAATTCAGTTTAAAGGTCGTGAGTGCAAATGTCAGGAACAAAATAGATAACATGAGCGTTCGCAAAACACGTGCGGTCAGAGATTAACAAGATTACAATAAAAGAAACGACAGAGATGCAGAGAAATTCTATGTAAATGAGTTCCTTCATGAAATATAGCTAGATAAAATTACTTGAATGAATTCTCACGAGGAAGGATGGAAAGTTGGAGGAGAGGCGTAACCCACACAACCAGATGCGTCTAATGGACGTACACGAAAGATCCACCATATTCAGTGGAAGTCGTGGATGATAAATAAATAGATGTCTATTGGACGTCCATGAAAGGCTATTCAGTGGATGTTTCCTAGTCGACCTCTATGGATGTCTAATAGACGTCCATTAAACGTCAACTTATGGACATTAATTCATGGATATATGTGGATTAAAAATAGTCGTCTATTGGACGTTCGCTGTGGACGTAATCTGGATATTTATCGTAACTTACCAAAATTAGCAGTTATTATAGATGGAATACGAATATCTCTCTAAATTTTTTAAGTAAATTAATATACATATTATTTGTAAAAATCCTTTAGGACTGATTTA
>JAPDSC010027147.1:140751-164626 GCA_026290005.1 Latrodectus geometricus
TACATATTATCTTATTATTTATGCCTTTATTACAAAAAGTTCAATTAGTTTTGTCTTAAAATATTTTTAAGGATGGAAAAAATGAATATTTATTAATTATTATTTCCTGGAATTAATATTTGTTATCGGTACTGTGTAACCTAAATGTACACAATTCAAGTTGGCAAGAAAACCTGACTTGTTTTTGTAATATATATACAAAAAATGAAAATTTAGTGATTTAAAAATATAAATGAATCAATATTTTACAAAAGGAAATTTAAAATTAGTTTGTTTTACATAAAATAAATTCTTATTGTGTTTGTTCATTGAGTTTTGGCTCAGGGCTGTATTGAAAATGGTTGCATGGAATGAAAGAAAACTTATATTGAGATGTTGGGCACTGAAAAACTTAAAATAATAACTATATATCATTTTGGAATTTTAATTACAATGTTTGTAATTAATTGAAAACAATTAACACTGAATTTAATCTAAAGTTTATCTCAATGTTATTCATTTAAGAGATGTAACATTTTGTTCAAAAATATGTAAATTTTACTCCCATTTTCCTTACATTAATTTCGTGTTTGTATTTTTAGTAATTAAGTAAGATATAATAGAATTAAAATGTTACCCATAATAATTCTTTTTTATGTGGTATTTGTAGAACTTCATGTTTATACTGAAATTTCAATCCGTAGTAATTTTTTTCTTTCAAATTCTTAGGTTGTTTATTTTGGGAAAAAAAAAAAAAAAAAAAAAAAAAAAAAAAAACACACACACACACACACACACACACACACATTTATTATTATTGCTTCAGTTTGTTATATCATGACGTAATTCCCATGACACTAATTAGGCTTGGCATAAAATTGACAGTGTTGAAGCTAATACATGAATACCAAAAATATCTACTTATGTTTTGTTTCTATTCTGTTGCATTAGTTTATTTTCAGTTTATAAGTAAAATTCTGAAAAATAAAAAATAAAAATTCGTGTATAAGCTAAAAATTATTTGAATTACAAATACAGAGCAAAGTGGGTACATTTTGCTTGACGTACTATTCATTTATCTCACATTAATGATATGATTTTCTTGAAAACTTTTTTTTTTTTTTTTTTTAAAAGGCGATAGGAATTTCTCATAAATTCATTAAAAAAGTAAAGGATTTTAACATCAGCAATGAAGCTTCTACTTATGTGAACGCTTGATAAGTAAATAATTGCTTGTAAAGGCCAAAAAATGATAAATTTAAGAAATCGGATATAGGTGAAATGTTACTAATTAGAACAAGAAATTATACTTTTAAATTAGAACAAATTAAAATAATTATTGCATATAATGACAGACAACTATTCCAACATTTAAAATTATTATAACTAGTAGGAACACATTAAATAATTTGATCATGATTTTGTTTTCCAATAATAATATATCTTAACTTTTAATTAAATCAACAATATGGCTTTTGAAAAATCTTTCAACAATCAAATAACTACTCAGAATTATTGAAACAGTAGGACACAGTCTGCAGAATAATCTATACGATCATGATACTATTGGTCATGTCTCGAAGGCGGCAGAGTGTGAAATAATGGAATTATTTACAAATTAATCAAGTCACTTCATTGCAAATATTATCCTTCTCATCTTAACTCTTAAATGAATAATAACAGTTTCAAATTATGTTTAATTAAACTTCTTTATTAAAAATATACGCATGTGTTCCTCAAGGAAGCATATTACTTTTACTTTACATATTCCCATAATTTATCAATTTCCTACTTTTAACTTTACATATTCCCATAACTTAACAATTTCATATTTTTAACTTTACATAGTCCCATACTTTATCTATTTTATACGTAAGATTTCCTAACTGAATATGACCAAAATATATGTTTAGCTTTTAATGCAGATGATACTGCAATACTCTCAAATTCAATGAATCCAAGTACAGCCATGCTTATTTATACTCAACTTATACTTTACAAAATAGAACAATAATGAATAAACTGGAAAATTATTATAAAAGCTGAATAATTTCAACTACTTTTCTTCAAGTAACGGAAAAAAAATAAATAAAAAATAAATAAATAAAATAAACGTGGAAAGACAAGCTACTTTTATTTGACAAAACTATTCCAACAGTCGTGAGAAGTAAATGCTGGTCTTAAATTGAATTGCAAACTAACACGGAATTCTTACATCAATATTGTTATTCATAAAGCAAACAAAACTTAAGGAAGCGTTAGATCCATTATACTTGGTATTATTCCATTATACCAAGTTTGAAAATACCACTTAATCTAAGAGGCTTTTATACATATAAATGATTAGACCTCCAATTACTTATGCCACTCCAGTTTGGAACACTCTCATTAATAGTTATAAACGTAAATTAAGAGATTTTCAATATAAAACACTAAGATTCATGATCCCTTATATTTTAAGAAATAAGAATATAGAAAATAATCTCAAAATTGACATCATAAAGCATATCAAAAACTAAAGAAAATGTTTTTCAAAAATGCTCAAAGCTGGAAAGTACTGAAATTTAATCAAACTTCTAATTATAAATATTTACAAGAGGATAATAAATACTGTCCAGTTGCGCAATTTTACTTTAGAGAAAAAATTACCAGTGAGAGATATTGAATTTTTAAATTGTATATATAGCTCTATTATTCTAGATTTTATTTCATTTTATTCTAATTGTTGAATCTCAAAGAATTCAAACATGGAAACTTAAGGAATTATCTGAAAATTTAAAAAGTGTTGTATTTCAAACGTTGTACTCTCATTGGCCGTCAGCTTCAATCTGTGTATTCAAATGAAATTAAAGCTATTTTCTCTTTTTTAGGAATAATTCATATGGAAGACTAAAGGCCTGCTTAGCAGGCGGACATTCCATATTACTACTAGATCCAAGATTTAATAATAATAATAATAATAATAATGATAATAATAATAATAATAATAATAATAATAATAATAATAATAATAATAATAATAATAATAGAGTTCATTGCAATCCTGAATTCTGGCTGGAATCTGGATTATTCTACCAGCTGGAAAAAGTTCAGGAGATGCATTTTCACCATTTCCTTTCTATGTAACTTCTTTTATAGAAGGCAAATCTTCGTTTCTATTTGACAGAATATAGGCCAGTTTTAATCTATCAATTGTAACATTCTTTTTCTTTTATTTCAATAGTAAAATATTTTGACATCCACTCTGTCAATAAAAGTGGTCTTCATAAGGATTAAGTAAAGATGGCAGGGCCGGCGCTAGGGGTGCGCAAGCCGGGCCCCTGCCCGGGGCAGCAACCTTAGGGGGCGGCAACCTTAGGGGGCGGCAACCTTAGGGGGCGGCAAATTGGCCCTAAAATTAAATTTCTCAAACTTTTAACATTTTCTCTTTCTAAAATAATTGAGTTTTGACCCATGATGTACTAAACTTTTTTTTTAAATGAATCAAATTTTTATGCATTAAGATATTTGGAATCAAACCCCTAACACCCTGTATACATACAGTGTGTTTTTTAAACATACAGCAAAAATTTGTTTCGAAGAAACAGCGCGAACAAAATTTTTGACAAGACGATCGAAGATTTAGCGCTCTTCATTATTTGAGAAATATGAAAAATGGTGAAAAAGTCATGCGTAACTGGTTAGTTTATTCAACTACTAAAGACTATGTTTATTGCTTTTGTTGCAAATTTTTTGGTTCTACTTTAAGTTCCCTTTCTATTGGAGGTTTTATAGATTGGAAGCACCTCGCTAAGACTTTAAATCAAAATGAAACCTCTAATAAACATATCGAAAGTCAAAAGTCTTGGATTGAATTAAGTCAAAGAATACAGTACTCTAAAACGATTGACAGTCATTCACAAAGACTTATTACTGCAGAAATAAATTATTGGGGCGAGGTGCTACTACGAATTGTTTCAACAATAAAAATGCTTGCTCAAAATTGTTTAGCCCTCCGAGGTACAAGTGACAAACTTTACGATTTCGGTAACGATAAATTTTTACAAATTATTCAATTACTTGCTCAGTTTTATCCAGTAATGGAAGAGCATATCCACAGTGTTTAAAAAAGAAGCTAAAGTGCCCTATCTCGGAAAAGAAATTCAAAATGAATTGATTATTCTTTTAGCTGAAAATATAACATCTCATATTATTACTGATATTAAAAAAGCTAAGTATTATTCAATAATTCTAGATTGCACTCCTGATATCAGCAAGATCGAGCAAATGACAGTTTTAGTTGTATCCATTGACAAGTCCATTCCCAAGGAGGTTTCCATTAAAATTAATGAAAGCTTTTTAGGCTTTCTTCCGGTTGAAAGATCGACTGGATATGAATTTTCAGCTCTAAAACTTAAAAGACTTGAAACATTGGGATTGGATTTGCAGGATATGAGGGGACAGGCTTACGATAATGGGACCAACATGAGAGGCAGTAAATCGGCAGTACAATCTAGAATAAATGCGTTAAATCCAAGAGCATTTTACCTTCCATGTAGCAGCCACTCATTAAACTTGGTAGTTAATGACGTGGCAAAAGAATCCTTCGAAGCCGCCAATTTTTTAATATAGTCCAAAAAATATATCTGTTTTTTTCCTCATCAACTTTTCGATGGACCATTTTATTAAAATATGTTTCCGGACTTACTTTGAAACCTCTAAGTGATACTAGTTCGGAAAGCCGAATAGATGCATTAAAACCACTAAGGTATCAATTAGGAGGGATATACGAGGCTTTACTTGCTGTTTGTAATAACTCGGAGGTTGACAGCTCTATAAGAGTTGAGGCTTCTGGACTATTAAGTTGTGTTAAACAATTTAAATTCTTATGCTGCATTGTAATTTGCAATACTAAATCTTAAATTGTATCAATCCTATAAGTAAGCTCTTGCAAACAAAAGACTACGATTTAACATCTGCTATGGAGCTCTTGAAAAATTGTAATGATTTTTTCAAAGATCTTAGATCGGACAGAGCTTGTGAAATGCTTTGCGATGCTCGAGAACTCGCAGACGAAATTGACATACCAGCTAATTTTGAGCTCACCCAGCCACGTCAGAGTTCGAAGAAGGAATGTTAATTTCGGCTATGAGGTAAAAGATGATCCAATAGAAGATCCTGCTTTGAAATATAAGGCAGAATTTTATTTTTTTACATTAGATAAAGCTATCAATGAACTTGAATCCAGGTTTGATTTGATCAGTACCCACAGCAACTATTTCCAATTTTTATACAAAATTTCTGATTTAAAAGATATTCCTCAACGACATTATAAAGTATTGTAAAGATTTAGAAACAGTGTTGACTAATGGGAATTCATACGATATAAACGCGCTTGACTTGGCAGACGAGATAGTAGCTGTTTTGGCTCTGCTAAACAAAAAAGAAAGTCCAGTTGAGATTTTAAAATTCATATCGAACCTGGATTTTGCTCCCAATCTTGGTACAGTTTTAAGAATATTGCTGACTCTCCCAATAATTGTGGCAAGTGGAGAAAGGAGTTTCTCCAAATTAAAATTAATTAAAAATTTTTTACGCTCCACAACTACCGAGGATCGACTAAACAGCTTAACAACAACAGCCGTCGAGCATGACCTGGCCGAAAAAATTAATGTTAAAGAAATTATAAAACAATTTAAATAAAAAAAAATTAAAAAAATCATTAAAAAAACAATTTAAATAAAAAAAAAGTGAGGGGGAAAAAACACTTTTAATTTCACCTCTCGGATTAAATGTATTTTTAATGCGTAATAAAGTTTTAATATTTAGTGGTTTTATAATTTGTTTTACTTTTTTTAAATATCTGTTTTGTATTTTATAATTATGCACCAGAAATGACTCTTTCCTTTTTTCTCCGCAACCCTAATTTTAATTTAGTGCCAAAAACATAAATAAATAAATTAGTATTTTTTTGCTAATCAAAACTTTATCATTGCTGATGATTGAAATTTTTTTACTCGTTTTATTTTACCATTAATCATGGAAAGGGCTTAGGTTATCTCTTTTAATTTTTGTTATATGGGGCGGCATTTTACCTCTTTGCCCGGGGCGGCGAAGCTGCTAGCGCCGGCCCTGAAGATGGTCTTCAAGAGATTTTCTTACTCGGTCTATACTCAAAATTATGAGAGAGTATGATTTAAGTCCTGCGAACGAAAAGTTTTTGTCGAGTTTTTGTGATGTGTGATGTTCTTTGAAGTTCCATTTACCTTTTAAGATTATTTACGAATGTTTGTGGTTTTGTAGGAATGGAACTTTTCATGAAAATTTAACCAGATAGCTTCATAGGTTGTCCACAAACCATTTCCACTGTGATATAATCAGTATCATCTTGTTTTTTATGCGTCTTAATTCTAGGAGAAAAATTGATAAAGTCTCGCTCCAAGCTATCTTGCTGTGGGCTCTTAATGCGATTTTGTGTAACCTATGATGATGTTCTATTTTGCCATTGTACTGTGGAATAACGACTAATATGTAAGCATGTTTATCTGAAGCATTCAGAATGACAAGTATCCGATAATATTACTGTGCAAAAAATAATAATCTTCTACTATTATTTTTTTCAAAAAATAATAATGCAAAAAATAATTAAATAATAATAATCTGAATGAATCCAAGATTTCATTCATATATTATATGCGATATTTTAAACATGAACAAGATGAGTACACCTAATTAAACTGATGATATATTCAGAATTTTATAGTATGGTGATATTTAAATTTAAAAGAAATCAAATAGTGCTGTTGGATGAATAATTATCTGAAATTTTTAAATTTCAGAAGAGTATTTCACTTTTACAAGTTTGAAAAAGCTTACTACTATATTGAAACGCTTAGGTTTAAAAAATAAGTATAATAATATGTAAATTTTCAAGAAATAATGTCTACTGGAATGCAGATATTACATTTTTTAAAAAAGTAAAATATGAAAATATTTATCAATTGTTTTTTTCTGCTGAATATGAACAATTGCTTCATTTCTCTAAAAGAAAATAAATATTAATATTTAATTAAAATAACTGCTTAAGGAAATGAACACAATTATATTGATAATTAATGAAATTATATTTGAAATTCAAATAAAATTAATAATTGTTTATATTTGTCTTAAATTTTTAAAAAAATTTATAATTTATCATTTAATCAAAGCATGTGTTAGTTCTTTAGAATTACACTAGATGGCAGCATCATTATTTATCATTTTATTACGATAAATATATTTAATCATTTCAAATAACTATAAAATTGCAACTTGTATTTCTTTATTCCTTTCTTTACGCCTTAAGAAAAGAAAAAAATTGCAATTTCTTTAATATTTGCATCTAAAAATGAAAGCAGGAGGATAAAGAATTAAAAATAGTTGATTTCCGGTTTGAGGAACATAATAATAGAAAGGATATTTGATTTTCTTTTTTTCAAAAGATGACAGAGCTAACAATAAAGTTTTCTGAAAATTTATTTTTATACTTCTCTTATATTTTTAATATGACTAGCCATTTCAGTCCAAGGAAGCCAATTATAAAACGAAAAATAGATTGCCTGAAGCGAAATCGAAATTGGAAATGAAATTGATCGATTTAAAATATGACATTTCTGACAATAATAAAACGATATTATTATTCTTTTGTGTACCTTTCTCAAAAGATTTCCGCCCACTAGAAAAGAAAAACAGGACTACTTCAAATAGAAATTCTCTTTGTTTGAAGTGGCTCATCATATAGCAAAAACATGATGTAAGTGAAGTCGTAGGCAAACAGTTATCGTCTGGATTCGCTGACAGAAGCAGACGATTTGGAGTGTTCTTGTCAGAAACGTCTGTAAGAGAATATACGAGAGATTCGTTAATGGGAATGCTTATTGCAGATTCTAATTCTCTTGGATAATACATATTTGAAATGTGAAACACTAAAATTCTCTCTTTTTCTTGTATTTTCTTTTTGAAATAAAAAAAAAAGTTACAAAAATTTTATTTCTGAGCTAAATCACATAGTTTTGTATTCTTAATTCCTATTTTTTTACTGAAAAATGTATGTTATATTATTTAAAGATTAAAATAATTAAAAATTGGAATTTCTATTAAAATTCTCTTCAAGGAATGAGAGGTTAAAGTATGTAATTGACTGATATACTACTATGATTATAAAATTTTTAATTATAATTGGAGTATAATCAGGTAGCTTAATAGTTTACTTTTTTCCAAAAGATTAAAATTGTAAAATAATTTTAATACTTGATTCAAATAAATTACATTTACCCGAAAAATACCAATTTATTACGTTTCAAAATGGTATTTATTTTATCATCAATAAGTATTTTGCAGTAATATTGACGCATTATTAAATAATTATTGATTCATCACATGAAAAAAATGTTACTATTTGTTTTGCATAAATTTATATTAACCGAAATATTTTAATTTAATTATAGTGGTTAAAGGTAAACTGATTTAAATAAATAATGAAAATCTTCTTTGTAACATAAAATTTTATTATTGTTCTAATATCATTTTCTAATGTGCTTCCATTTCTTAAATTTAAACAAAATATCTTATTTATATGTTTGTCAATAACAATAAAATTATAACTAAGATATGCTCAAAATATTCAGAAGTACTCTTTTAAAATGAGGTTGTCAATTAATAGATTTGTTTTTATAATCAACAAAAATTATTTTTTAATGATTATTATATTTTTCAAAGTATATTACTTAATTAGAAATATCAGCAAAGCATAATTTATTTTTAAAAACGAAAACACAAAATTTGATGTACTGATCAAATAAACAATTTATCTATTTTTTTTAAAACTTTAATAAAAAATTTCACTGAAATGTTAATAATAAAATTAAATAATTAATTTTTAATTATAATTTTAACTTTCTGGTTTGAAGAAACAATTTTCGCCATACTCAAACTCACCAGAAAATATTTTATTTCGAAATTAATCATTTACAGAATGTTCTGAATTTTCATTGACACTTAATCGATTGCAATTTCCGATATGGATGTTTTTTGCAAAAAACCAAATATGTGATGATGAAATCAATAATTTTACTTCATAATCACCCTAGTGACTCAGAAAATTGTGATTCCTATTTATCTTTCAGAATTTTTAAATATTTAATAAAATTGCTATTTTTTAATAAGCGAGTATAATTTTAATTTGTTTTTATAAATAGTATGCTATTACAAAGTATACATCCCTGTGTACCTAAATTTGCTCTACCAGACAGTGAACGCAACCAGGTGATATTATTCGTAATTTAAAAGAAGGAATCAACCATACGACTCCAAATACTTGTTCTGCCACCCCTTATAAATATCATTTAATTTAGAGTGACATCGTGACCACGACCTTTTTAATGTATCACAGTTGCCTTTAGTGAACAAGACGGATCTTCTGCTAAACCGGGATTTGAACTAACTATCTTCTGATATTGAGAACGATGACCCCACCGTTGCCTCATATAAATTGTATGTAAAAGAGTGTTTCATTACATTGCCACTCCAAAAAAGAAAAAAAATAATATTTTTTTTTGCAAAATTTGCATTTTATACATGCGCAATTTGGGTAATGATGAATTAATTATTTTTAGGATATTTTCAGGTATCCTGAAATCCTCTTCCTTTAGACTTGTTTCAGATAAATAAACGTTAATGGCATCCTAGACTGACTAAAATATAAATCCTATCAATGCTGAATGTCTCGTAAGTTTAGACCACATTTGAAGTGTGGTATTCTATATCCACGCTGGTACCATTAGCCCCAACACATCAACTAAGGACATTATAAACCTTAGAAATAATAATTGATTTTGGAGTTAAAATGCTGGTATTGATTTATTTTAATGTTCCAATACCGACATGAATTGATTTTGGTGATCAAATGCAACTGGAGTAAAACCTTTAATGTCATTTAGTGTTCATATGATTTAGACATTGTCATAGTAATAATGGTGATATCATGGTAGTGATGAAACTGATGAGATGGTATAATTATTTTTATAATTGTTCCAACTGAATTATATATATTTTATGTGTTCCATTCTGCCTAAAGCTTCATAATTAAAAATGCATTGATAAACGCTTACAATAAAATTTCTTCATTGCATTGAGTAAGCTTTTTAAGTCATTAAGTAAGATTATTAATTTAAAAATCTTAATTATAAATGGAGGAAGAAACAAAAGGATGCGTCTGAATCACTTGAAGTTGATCACCAGATGTGAGATTGATGTTGTTGATTGCAACAACAAACCAGAGCGTTATGGCAGAGTTTCAGAACAAGTTTTATTACATCATAGCTGAGAACGGTAGACATTTCAACCCCACTGTATATTAAATGCCATTCAGATCTTCATTGAAAAGATAAGTTTCATGTTTACAAATATTATCTTCCTTTCATAATGATCGCTCTTACTTTATACCACGCTTTTTGAACTACTTTGTATATATAAGCTTATCGTAACACAGTTAAAGTAGTTAAAATACGCAAAATATCGTTAGCGTTAATAAAAGTTTGAAATTAAAAAGAAAAGGCAACTTCTCATTAGGATCCAAGACAGTGAAAGGTCCATTCAATTAATAACGAATTTTAAGTGAATTTGACACTTTAAGCTTTCTCTTATGCAACTGGAAATATAATGAAATTAAAATTTTAAGCCAAATAAAATGTAGGTAATATTTTCTGTACATCATTAAATAAAAGATCGTAGCTGACAATGTAGTTGGACAAGCATACTTCCTTGTACCTAGCCCAGAATTGGGCTTTACTAGTAAGAAAAAACACCCGGGAATCTTCGTATAATGTAGAAGCACAAAGCAGAAGACTTCTCGTTACTCGATCTAACACACCCAGGAATATCATTCTACTTGGAGCACATTACGCTTACTACCAATTTAACGTGGACCAGCCTCTTTCGGTGAAAACAACATATCTTTGGATAAACCGGTATTCGAATTTCCTACCTTCCGATAATAATAAATATGCCTTACCAACCAGGCCATCGCGGCCTTAATCTTAGCTGACAGTTAGATGCAAGCAGATTTAAAACCGATAAAAATATATTAATACGATTGAAAAAACCTAAAAAAAATGGGTAATTGAAATGTACCGGCATATGTAAAAGCCACGGTAGCCTTGTTAGTTAGGGAACTTATTCTCTTTACAAAAAGGTAATGGGTTCTAATCCCAACCCAATCGAAAATACGCCGTTTTTGCTAATGGCGACAGTGGTGATTTAAATATGAAAAGATCGCAATGTCCTCCAAGTGAAATGATACCTTTGGGGGTGGCAGGTCAATTATGTGGGTCTTCTGTTTGGTCCCTGCTTGTTAATTACGAAGACTCCTACACGGCTGGTATTTAACTGGTAGCGCCTATCTTAGGGCTTGGTACAGAGATGTATGTTGGCGCAACAATAGTATGCAGATGTGAAAACACACATAATTATTTATACAAATGTACGCATATATCTGTACATATGTACATATATATACACACATATAGAAAGAAATTAGAAAAATTCAATATTTTTTTAAGGTGCATTCTGATTAAAAATATTTGTCTCTATTATTTACATTTTATTTTATATCAAGCTATAGAGTTATTGGAAATACCGAGCAACATTTTAATTTGTAATATTTTATTTTCGCAATATTTTTTTCAGCTTATTCAATTTGTTTCCTAAGCTAGGAGGACATTGTTTTGCTTCAGAAATACATGAGGTGAAATGCATTTCTGTTCGTTTCTGTCTATATTTCTGAGAACGAAATAAGCCGTGTCGTATTATCCGGTTACGAGCTTCGTTCCTCCTTTATTTAGCTAATAATCCGGGTGTCGAGTTTCACACGCCTTGCCGAATAGTTACTCCTCCCGGACTGTCTAGAAATGAGAAATCTCTTATTATCTGGTTGTCCTATGCAAATGTGATGCATTGGAATTTCCAGCCAAATCTTCCGATTCCTAAGTGGGAAGCACTGGTGGGGATCTGGTTGTTATTAATCACATGATTTTCCTAGATTTAAAATAAATAACCATTAAATTCAGAGTATTTATATGCGTTGGAGTTTTAAAAGGGTGTACAGAAGTAAATATAAAATTTACAAAATTTAATATATTAATTATTTGAAATTTTTTAACAACATACTTATGATTCTGTATTCATGATACCTTTTACACAATTTCTCTTGTGTCTATCTAAATTTATACTTTAAAATAAGTATAAATTTAGAAAATATTGATTTGTATTTTCATTTGTATGGTTTTTATTACGATGCAATTGTGTAGTGTTGCTGTTACTGATTTGTTTGCTCATGGATTATATGAGAGTTTGAATCTTGAATATAAATTTGGATGTTGGTCAATACTACACTTTTCTGACTGTGTTTATATATAATGTGATTGTTTTCTAAGATGTCCCAAAAAATTCAATGGTTCATTATAAAAGTTCAATTCCTTACCAATTTCCAAGCTTCTGAGTTGAATATCATTTTATTTATTTACCTGTTTAACATTCTTCATATTTCAATTTTTTTCAGTTATTGATGAATGCACGTGGTTAATACCTTTATCTTTGTTCCAGATGGCACGCTTAACATCACATACATTTAAGGCATTTATGACAAGTTATCGACTTGGATGATGTTTCACAGATAGTGGGGAGTATTTCCATGTCAAGGAAGAAGATCTAGAAAATTTCCAAGTACCAACTCAGAGGGATGTACATGCAGAAAGCAGAACTATAATATAATATTTGTCATCATACAACAGTTCCTGCAACTATTCTGAAGATCGTGGTTTAACAATAAGGCATTATGAGCAAATACTTTCTTGTTATTTGTTTGCCTGGCTTTTTATTTTCTTATCTATATAGTTCATTGCTACTCGATTTAGTGTTTCTTTCTATTTATTTTCAAACTTATTTGCATTTGAATCTTCCTATATTTCTTTCTTATATCTATCTTCCCGTTTTCCAACTATTTATCAGCGTAATCAAGTTTAGAATTAATTTAATTTTAAAATCATGGCATAGTTATGCTTTATAAACATGGTATATTTATGCTATAAATCTTTCTTTCTCAAGTTATTTCATTTATAACCGTGCCATTTCTATTGAAAGGACACTTATGTTAATTTAGTTTTGATATGATTTAAATGATAAAAGGAAAACTCTTTCTACATCTCCGTTGAGAATAAGTTTTCTTGTTAAAACAGTAGCAAATAATCAAATGTTAGTTCAGAGCATTGTTAACTATAAAATATTACATATAGAAGAATTTAATAAAATGTCGTTTCACACACGTATATTTTTATCAAAGTATTAAAATTTAAAGTATATATATATATTGGTAAAGGAATTATTTCGTATGCTTAAATTTTAATTCTTTTAAAAAGTTATCGGAGTGATCTCATTTTAAGCAATTTCATGTCTATGAATGCATTCCTTGGCATTTAAGAATTTAACTAGACAAATATCTCCTGTGGCAAATTAATACTGAAATATTGCAGTATAAAAATTTAAAAACACTGAATTTTTACTTTTCTTTTTTTTTCAAAATTTTTCTAATGCAATAGAAAAAAAAATGCAATTTTTAGTTTATCAAAAACTTGTTTTGACTTCCACATCAAATTTAGCTTAATTTGTTTATATATATTTTTTTATGAACAGATAAATACACATTGAAAGATACTAAAGCTGTGCTCCCATTTTTAATTATAACTTTTTATTTCGTAAAACGGGATAATGTGATAAAAATAATAAATATGATTATGAAAGAAAATAAAAATTTTCTAAGTTTAGTTATTTTTATCAATTTTAATTGGCCTAACCGGATATTTTCCTTCTAAATTAGAAATCAGATGATTCTAATTTCTTGGTTTATTTTGCTTGTTTGTTATTTTGATTTTATATTATATGGATTTTAAATTTAGATAAATATAAAATGCAGATAATATAAAATATTGAAGGTAGATTAAAATTCCAGTTGTTATTTTTCGTCAAGAAAACATTCTTTTTCGAGATAGATGAAAAGGAGAAAGTATTTTACACTGAAATCGATAGCAAAGGCTATCAAAATACCATTTCGAATTCCTTTTTCTTTTGAGAAAGTGAAGTGAGACAAAAGAAAAAGAGATCTGCCAATATTCAATTTTCTGACATCTCGCCTCTTTCGTTTTTATGTCGTTAAGAGCGAATGAAGGAGAAATATGACTTGCACTTTATGTCGATTTCTTGACGAAGTCAATATTATCGCATGGAACACAGAATATCTTTGGGAGAGCAATAAATTCTCCGAAATCGCTCCATGAAATTCCGAGAAAAGTAGCACTATATAAAAATATGCTTCTTAAAATATTACCTCATTGAAATGAAATGAGTCAGAAATGAGGGCTACTGAAAAATGAAACTCATAATTTATTTATTGGGTGGATTATTAATTTCTGATACAGAAGTTACATGATTAATTAAAAAATTACCAGTAGTCGGCACTCTATGCAATACTTCTAGTATGAAACTCGAGAAATAGAGTAGTGGTTTCTGGATCAACTGTCCATTGTTTTGAGATGAAAACTAATTTGACTGGATCTTGTAGTTTAATTCAAAAGTCGAACCATTATAAACATTTCCTTCGAGATAAGAGTTGGGCTTAAAGTTGCTATATTATAAAATAAAGCACTGGCCATTTAGTGACCAGTTAAATTATGTTGATGTTTTTGTGAAAAAAAAAAAAAAAAAAACATAATCACGTTAAGAGCGTTTACAAAGGTGCCCAAATTACATAGAATGGTACTTCTCCATATTGTTAATGGAATGTACAACGCATATGCCTTAACATTTGTAATTATTGTTGAAGCTTTGGATCAAATATTTTCTCCCTTACTTCAATCAAATTTAAATCTGTCACTTTTCCTCTTACATAATTCTGATAGGGGGGAAAAACATGTTTGTAAAATTTGAGTACTATTTCTTATAATAAAATTAGATTGATTCTTAACAATTTGAAAATTCCTGATCAGAATTTTGAAATGAATAAAGTACAAATTGTCTCCCTTAGTTTAAACCGATTTTGGTAAAACAATATTTATAAAAATCTTATCATAATCTATACTTTGTTGATTCGAATGCCAACTTTTTTGGTCTATTTCAATTATTTCAACAAATAATTATATTCACTTTTTTAAATTTTGATATTAGTTTTTCATTTGTTGTAACAATTTATCTAATTTTAATATATATATACCAAGTTCAATAAATTTCCTTTTGGAGTTTAAATCTTGTTTATATTAATTGATAAATCATATATTTATTATATTAAAAAAATAAATAAACAAAAAAAATAAATATAAAAAAGGAACTAAATTTTGAAACAAACTGAAATTTAACACTTTCTTCCAGTGAATTACTAACTGAGGATAGAAGTTCAATACATTTTATTACTTGTCCTTTAAATAATAAATTCAATGATAAATTTTCTCTTTTTATATCATTAAAGTGTTGTGAACTTTTTGAAAATTTTTACAGTGCAATATCTTATAAAATTCCCTATAATTTTAGCCTTTAATTATTGAGTTTGATTATGCCATTTACATATTCATCTATCTATTCTCAATGAAAAATTGCTTTTGTTTTTTTGTAATAAATGTATATTATATAGTGTTCTTATTGGAGAAAATAAGGTAGTATAGCTTGATTCAGCTTATATGTAAAATTGATAATATGTTTAATGAAATACTGAGTAAGCACTAGACAATCCTTAGATGTGATCGGATACGCCTAAATACTTCTGCTTTTCTTTCTGTATTTGGATACTTACTCAATTTGTTTACGATAGACATATTTTTATTACAAAAATGCAATAAGCAGAGTTATTACTGTTAAAATTGTTCGAATAAATTTCGTTCAGTATATATATCCAAAAGTGAAAGAAAATGGCTGTCTGCATATTGGAAAACAACAACTTCTTTTACAGTTCTTTCTTGACATATTTGTAGTATGTACATCTTAATTGTTCTCAACACAAAATTCCATATAAAAATATACGTATAATAATAAATTAGAATCTAAATTTCATGCAATTTTTTTCTTTACCATAAAGGAATAAAAATGTTTTTACTGGAAATAAGGGAAGTCATTATTTTATTTCTAATTAAAATTCTCTCCTGAAAAATTTTAAATAATTTTATAGTATTTCTTTAAGAAATTGGTTTATTCACAATGGGCATTTTTTACTGATTTCTTCCTTTCCAAATAATAGAAACAATATACATATTTTTAAAAGAAAGAAATAATAAATCTTGTAGCAGTTCATCATAGCTCTAGTAGATGGCGCCACTAATGAAAAAAGTCGTACCTATTCTGATTTTGGAATTCGAAAAAGATCGATGGTAGCAATTCGATAGAATCACAAATTATAGGTTCTTATCGCTCTCTGTAGGATAAAAAAAAAAGGAAAGGGGAAAAATAACGACAGAGAAATAAGCAACTGGGATAGAGCTTAGGGAACAGGAGGTTTGGAAGATGAACATTATGCGCATTTTTCTTTTAACCCTCCCCACTAATTCTCCCACGGGAGTCGGGCGCTAGGGTATTCTTACTTAGCTTCATTTTTAAGCCTTTATCTTCCGTTATAAATAAATAAATAAATTGCAGAAAAAAGGAGATTTTTTCTCCAATATCCCCTTATAGAACAACATGGGAGTTACGGTTATGAATAATGGGCCGATCGAGGGTGGTTTCGAGTCGAGAGGGATCGTTTTGGAAAGGGTCTTAGCTAGGGAGTCTTAAATATTTGCTTTACGAGATAAAAGTCGGCCTGATATGACTGGGGTAATAAATTGAATTCTGAACAAGCTTTTCTTTAAAAAGGGTTTTTTTTTTATTTATGTATTCATTGTATACTTCCTAAAAAAGGACTTGAGGGAAAGAAAATATATTGGGTTATAGTGAAATGTCGTACACATTTTATGAGGTAAGCGACTTTTAGTATTTGATAGATTTTTGTTTCAGGAGAATAAATGGCTTAATTTTATATTTCCTATTATTTTTACCATGAAAATATACTACGCTCTTTTTTTCGCTAATGATTTTCAACCAATATTAAAGGAACGAAAATACTTGTGTTTATGGTAAAAGAAAAATTTTCAAAATAGGGAAAAATAATGAATTCATCACAAGTCTATCCAGATAAAATTCTGTGAAAATGTTTGCGAAAGAATTGTTTTTAACGCTCATATTTAAGTTTACATGGTGAATTTGTGTCTGAAAAAATTAAATGTAGTCCTTTTTATGTGAATACTTATTTTTGAAATGTGTAATTTTATTTAAAAATTGAGATATTTTTAGTGGATTTCATCAGTATACAAGCACATTCCTTCATAAGAACATACATTCATGTAAGAGATTAATTTTTACTTAATTTTGTAAAAAAATAATGTAAAAGTTTATTTAAATTAGCAAAATTTGTGGCAGCACTGATATTTTTGAGTGAATCTTTTCTTATTGATGTATGTGTTGTGCTTTGAGGTGTACGGGATATAACTCTCTGTGAATAAATTTATAAAAAATTATATTAACTTTGGCTGTTCCCTGTCATTAATTCAAGCAAATTGATTACCTTTTGGTGCTTGTCAGGAAATCTCCCTATTCTAGTAAAATATAGGATTAAGTGTGTGTTGTGTATAATTCATAATATTAAACATTTTACTATGTCACTCACCAAATGTAACACAAATTTCAATAATGATATTTTTGCAGCCAATCATACTATAGGAAAAGCAAAAGAATGATCCGTGTTTTGGTTTCGAATGAATAATTTGTGTATCGACTTCTATTTTGGAAACATTAAATTTTTTGTTACGCATAGAGTCAATGAATGCTTTTCACTACGTGCTGTGGATTGATTAGGTGTTGATCATTGTTGATAGGCTATATAATCATACACTATATATTACTGCTTCCCAGGAAAATTTTTCGTAGAGAGTGTGGTATATTCATTTGTTGCAAAGGAAGAAATTCAGAAAAATTTCCCAAACCTCTATTTACAGAAAATCAAAACACAACAGCAGTCTCATATAGTCCAAATGTGGTGGGGTTAAAACTATGATTTTATTCCAAAGATTGTTGTTTTATTATTAAGCAACGGTTAGTCCAGGTATCGTATGATGCTTTCATGTTTTTTCATTTTCGTGTGAAAGCAGCTGACCTTCTCAGTTTCTGATATCGTTTACTTTCTATATATCGTTTCGTTTGTTGGTGAAATTTTTTTATTTTAAAGTTTTGTTTCGAGAAATTTTTTTGGCAGCTTGAAGTTTTTCTGAATTTTCAGCATTCAAGTTTTTCTGATTCTTCAATTTTCAGCATTCTGGCATGGGAAACATTGAGATGTTGGAATTTTGTTCGTTCAAGCTTTTAAATGCAAAAAAAAAAAAAAAAAAAAAAAAAAAAAAAAAAAAAAAAAAAAAAAACAGATTTTGGCGATGTTTTTGATCTACTAATTTCTTTTTCTATTTCTACATTGTTTCTATTTCTCACAAATTCTTTCAAAACTCTACGTTCCAGCCAATAATAATGAATATGGATATATACCAAAGTTTAAATACTTGTGAATGGTCCGATTCTGAATTATCAAAAGTATTTTATAAATTTTTTCTTTTCCTTAACTGATAAGAAATAAATATCACTACATTATTAACTAAACATAGTTATTTCTTTTAGCACCAGATGGTGCAATAAGTTTGGTCTTCCTCATTTCATTAGTTAATAATCTGCCATACAGATTAGCAAATTTTTTCTTTGAAGTCATGTTGAGGTATATAAAAGGTTGTACTCTTAATAATTTCAGATTAGAAAGCAACTTTTCAAGGAAAATCTGATGCTGTTTTTCCATTGTTTTGAAGATTGAAATAAAGGAAAATTCATCTGGACAAAGCGAAATTAAGAGTTTTCTTGATAGCTAGAAGAATATCGGTCTGAAGTAGTTTTAGATAACAGATTTTATATATGAAGTCAAATTGACTAAGTGTATCTAAATGTATCATTCTGTCAATTTGAGCTTTTTAAAGTGTTAATATCATCTAAGCAATTTTGCATATGAAGCTTTAAATTCTTAACTTTAGATTTTAGTTAAGGTCAGAAGAATATATTTGTTTTATATATATCAACTCTCTTGTATGTATTGAAAGTAGTTAGTTTCCATGCATAATAGAAAAAATCTTAAATAATGTGACTAAGTAAGTATAAGTATCTGCACAAAGTTATCAGATGTGTGTGCAAACCACTTAGAAAAAAATTTCTAACTCCTTAAACTTAAAAGAAAATTACATTGTCATAATCATGGGCAATCAATTAGCAATCCTTGTCATATTTTCCGAGAAAATATACGAGCTATCATTTTACTTACCTGCTTAGGACTTGGTAACAAAGGCTTGTTTTGAAGTCCTTTTCTTGTTTTGCACTTTTTATATGTTCATGGTCTCATGCCTCTGGTTTAGTCTATTGGCTAAACAGATAGGATAAGAAACAACAACAGAACTATCTTATGAAAATTGAATGGCTATAACTCACACATTTATGTTGGAAATAGATTGTTTTGTTTACTTCATAATTGAATTAATCTTTCAGGCGCCAAATAGATTTTATCTCAATCGATATATATTCATATCTTTGTCTAGAAAATTTATAATTACAGTAATCATTTTATGAAAAATATTCGCGATGATTGCAATAATTTACATAGTTTTCTTAATTTCTCTCCTAATATTAATACAATTTGTTGCTATTTTTTCCTGTTATTCCATTTCATGGTTTATAGTTTTACATTGATTCACAATGTTGCATACCAAACTGAAAGTTAAATAGTTAAAACTTAATTTCCCTCTAAGTTAAAACTTACTTCCAACTCTCACCTCGGGTGTGATTGTTTGTAATGGTTAAAATTCCACTTTAAAGTGTAGGTTAAGGTTAAAATAATCCTCTTGGGAAAAACTGATCAAAGAATGATAAGAAAAATTAAACTATTTTTAGAGGCAGAGACTGTCATTTTTTCCAAAATTAAACTTGAAATTCAAATTATTTCTTATTATTACATCATGCCCTTGTAAGTATTTTTCTAATATTAAATTTCATGATCAATAAAACTATTTGATTTTGTGATCGTAATTTTTTTTGATGGTTACAGTTTATATAAGATAACAGCATTTCACGTTTGAGGTGTGCTTTTAGATTTTATCTTTCCTTATTGTTTTATCTTGTGACTTACGCAGCCTTACATTGATACTAAATATGGGATTTTGTATTTTCCCTTTCCAATACAGATCTTAAGATGGCTGTTTTCTACTTGTTGAATTGTATCATTTGAATCATTTTAAAATATTATAAATCAAAAGTCCCATGTTTAATTTTTTTTCCTTTTTTGAATATTATTATTCGTTATCTGTTTGGTTTAGTAACATTAAAAATGTTTCAAAACAACTTTAGATCATTAATTATAGACATTTTTGTGTTGACGGTAAATCCTACTTAAAAATGGAACAAGGAAATTTTTTGAACACATTTATAGAAAATATTTCAAAAGTAAGCAATTGATGTTATATGAAAAAAAGTTCTCTCGCGATATTCATATTTATTGCGATGTAATTTATTGGAATTGTATCGATTATAAATTTCATTAGAACTATTTCCTTTATTAATAATAAAAATAAAATTTTTTGACTCCATAAAAAGGAAATTGTTAACACGCTTATGACTACGATAAAATATATTATAAACTTTTTTTTCGGGATTATTTCAATTCCGTTTACTAAACCGCTATTAAATAAAAACTTACTTCAAAATATAGAAAATTCTAGGAACGCCTTATGAGCGAGATAAGTTATATGCTTTTATAGGAGAAATGTTGACACAATTTAAAAAAATATAATTCCACATAGAGAAAATTCTTAGAACGTTACTTACAAATGTTCACTCTAGGAACGTTCATGTCCTTATTTTAATCTTTTATCAAAATAATTTTTATGCTATTTACCCAATTACATTTAAATAAAACAAATTCCAGATAGAGAAATTCTAGGAACATTCATGACTAATATATAATTTATTGTAAAATTTTATTTGAATTAATTTATCACTTTTACTTGGTGTATTATTACTTAGTGGAGAAATGTATTCCATTTAGAATTTCTTGGGACTTTCATGACTTGGACGTAATTTATTTTAAATATGTCATTGGGAAATATTTGGAAATTATTCTGTTATTACTTATTTAAATAATGCTAAACAAGTTATAATACTACATAGATCATTTTAAAGAGACTTTTGTAACATTAGAATATAATTTACTGTAAACTTTTATCAGATTTATTTTTATGCTAGTATATAATATATTCTAAATGTATCAATTACAAAAACATTTTCGGAATTAATAGAAGACTATATTATAATCAAGCAAAAAATAATGATTCATAGAGAAAAGGACATTATACTATTTTATATATGACTTTATACTATTTAATAAATGTAAAATATGTATAGAAATTATTGAATTATATATGAATTATCATAGTTTAAACAAATTATTGAAAAATAAGACAACTGATATTCTTGAAATAAGTTAAAGATTTTGAATTCTATAATATGTTGTAATAAAAAATAGATTTTTAACAGCTGGTGTATAAAATGTTACAAACAGGATAAAAAATTTAATTTTATAAGAATTATCATAGTTTAGGCAAATTAAATGGAAAATAAAACAATTGATATTGTTGTAAAAAATTAAAAAGATTGCTAATAAAGAAAAGAAGATAATTTCAAAATCAGCTTTATTTAGATCCTTAAAATGTTATTCAAATCTGGGATTTAAGGAACGCAACGTTCTCTTTAGAAATCATGACTTCATCAACAGATTACTTTTGATTATCTTATTCATTAACAAAAGCTAAATAGCGCGCTTAAATTAAGTCCGGTCATAAGTTTTCACTCTCTCGGCTCCAGTTAACCATGCACGTAATTGGCGACAAAGCGCGCATGAAAACGTAGCTATTAACAAGTTTGTGAAATATTTAGCGCCAAGTTGCGCGGAATTTCTCCGATGCGTGCCGGGATTGCTAACAAGTCGGTCGTTTCGAATTTCCCTTTGCGATCACGTGCACTTCCATCGTACAGACAGTTGCTTTACTATAAGTGAGCTTGTGAGATTCGCTAGTATATTTTAAATCACTTTCGGAACTCTGTAGTAAATTTAATTCGTAAAGTGTTTACTGCTAAATATATGTTAAGAAGTCAATAATAAACTAAGATTGGAACATAATTTTCATGAATTTCTTATATGTTATTCACAAATTGTTTTTTTTAAATGGTACACGCGAGACTGATATTAAATTTTTTTAATTCAAACTTGTCGAAACTCCATTCTTTTGAATGATTTCTACAAGTTTGACAAAAATAAAAATTAATTGAAAATTTATTAACCTGAAATTAATTAAACTTCATTAAGTTAATTTTAAATATATTTTAATTTTCCATTGTAAATTTGAACCTAATTCAAATGGTGAAGTCGACATCTAAGTTTTTCTCTTCTTTTTAAGTTTTCACTTTACACCTGTGGAAATATGTTAGGCTTTGATTAATTAATGTACCTAAACCCTTTAAACATTGCAACACTAGGTGCTAGTGTTGCAATGTTTGTACAACTAGGTGGGAATAATACCACACTCAATTTATAGCAATATGAAGGAAGCTTACTTTTCTGGCTGTTCTTGATTATACGATTAAAGCTATATTTTTTTCTGAAAAATAATGCTTTTGATAAACGACAGCAAAATTGTTGTTGTTACAAAAAATTCAATAAAATGCACTTTGTAGCATTTTAATGTCTCGAAAACTTAGCATTAAAATGAAAAAATTGGCATCTATTGCCAAATTCATAATATTGAAATACCTATTTTTTTTTTTGAAATAATGCAAAAGACAAGCTTAAATATACGAAATGTCTCAATGCATACATGCAGTATTAAAATATTTTCAATTTTTTGAAAATAAATGCTGATTAAATATTCTAATAATTGAATTTTCTTACAAATGTTCTGAATTTTTAAAGGTAACAGCATATGATCATCATTCAGAATAGATTATTTATTTAGAAAATAACTAAAATTATTTGGTGGTAAGAGCTTCCCTCTTTCCCCTCCTGTATTCACACATTTGTTGTACTTGGTCTCGAATTTTAAAACTCCTGTGTTAAACTCTTCTGTCATCAGTTTATTGATTCAAACATTTACTTCATTTAATGCAAAATGTACTACAATCAAAGCTGATTATTATAAGACTCTATCTATGATGATTAATTTTGATCTCAGATCTAGATAAATAGGTCGTAGACCTAGTGAAATAATTGGATGCAAAAATGCTGGTCATGAATTTAAAAGTTGATATAAAAATTTGGAGATTGAATTTTCATGCGATTTTTTGAGAACAGACAGCTTAAAAAAAGATATTTCACAAAGAAAAATAAAATAATCTGATAATACTTGTAATAAAGTTGGGTATCATAAAGATTTGATAAAGAACTATCAAAATCACAGTTATTTATATTACACTGTAAGCGAAAATCAAAAATTGAAGTCTGAGACACAGATAATTGGAATACCTGGAGAAAACATTTTTACAAGCTGTCGATGTAACTTTTGTTTAAAAAGGTTCTGTAATTTTATTTGGTGAAATAACGCCACCTGCTTATAATATATTTATTGAAGTTACTTTATGACGTTTTCCCCATTTTTCAAATAAATAATTAATTTATTAATTAATTTTATGCAACATAATTTTTTTCCCTTATGGATTTATAATTCCCCAACTTTTTAAATTA
>JAPDSC010027147.1:164726-199805 GCA_026290005.1 Latrodectus geometricus
ATATATATATATATATATATATATATATATTTATAAGTTATTATATATATTTATTATATATATTTATAAGTTTTAAACTATGTGTGAGATCTAAGGATCTTGATTATGATTTACATTTGGGCCTAGTTTTCATAACTATTTGAAAATTTTGAAGACATGATGTTTATAGAATAATTGATTTATATATTGTGCTTTACATAGTTTTTTTAAAATATTTTAAAATTTTTTTTGTTGTAACGAACTTAAAACAATTTTAGTAATAGTAAAAATAATAGGTAAAAAAAAATTAAGACATTTCTAAAATCGTTCTCTTTATCAAAAACTTTTGAGATTGTTATGAGTGGATATAAGTTTTATTTTCAATTCAAAATAAATTATTTTGATTTTCATTTATTTCATGGTATATTCACAAATTAGATTGTTCTCTAGGGTGTACGAAATTTATATAAGTTTAATTTTAAGTAATATAATTCAATTTTAAGTTAAAATTAATCAGTAATCACTTAAAAGCTTAATTTTATCTAAAATAATTTTTTAAACTATTTTATTTATACAGTAACAATATAAACCTAATTTTATCCGCAGTTTATACACTGAAAAAAATATAGCTATTATTATCTCATCTGTTTCTATGACAACAAAGAAAAGATGCATCATCTTGACACTCTTATTGAAAATATTAGTTATTGCAATATGTTTCTCACTAACGATTTTTGCCGATCAAAACCACAAATTGCTTCATAATTTCTAACCACAGTTCAGTGAGTAGATCAATATCTCTACTGGAAAAACTTCCTCACCTCACATCTTCTCCAGAGGAGAGACAATAAACATTTAAAAGTGGATTTATTTTAGCCTTTCTTAGGGTTAGATATTGAACTCACTACCTTTCAAACGAGATAATGATATTTTTTTCACCATGCTGTCACTTATTTAAGAGAAACAGATCGTAATTTAAGTAGTCTTTTAATTCTTCTTTAAATTATAGTAATTTTAATTCCCTTATTCCAAAGAGAAAAAGAATTGTGTCAAACTTTTAATTTCTTAGTCATGCAATCATAGTGTGTTTACCGATTGAATTTCACAGATTAGCAATTAAAATTAATTATTAAAGTTATTAAAGTATACGGTTATATTCTAATAAACTATCATGTTTCACTTCCAAATGTAATTTCTGTGAGTTCAAGTCACTTGGGAATCCAAAGTTTCGTGGATTAAAAGTAATATTGTTGTGACAAAGTGGGAAACCATCTTGCTGAAAAATGTTTGCATGTTAAATATTTATAAGTTTAATGTCCTTCAAATGATATGGAGAAGTTTGGTTGTTTGTTCAACGGTCGTTTTCTACAAACGAGGGCAAGTTAAAAAGTTTAATATACGGTTTAATGTGCATTCCGAACGACTACAAACATCCAACCTCAAGGTGGGATTTAAACCAAAGAAATGTTGAACCAAAGGCAAGAGTGCTTACCATTCGGCACTCAGTACGTCTAGAAGGGTGTGGAATTTTGGAGTAGTAAATTGCGAGCTCAAATATCAACCTCATCAATTTATGAGGGAGTTGTCTATGTTTAATATTTTTGTTTGGTAAAAATGTGTAGATGAAAATATAACGTTATTTAATAATAAAGTAGGGGTTATTGTAGTTAAGTGATGGAATCAGATACAGTTGATATTCTTCTGAATTTTAAATATTTAATTAGCATACGCACAGACCGTAACCGCACTTTTTTGAGAGAAAAATACATTTGTTTATATTATGTATAAAATTATATTTATATCTGTATAATATAAATATTTGACTGATTTTGTTGGTGGAAATATCAATTTAGATTATCATTGAAAAAATATTAATATTGTTAAATTGCTATTCCTACTTGGTAGTTACAACATATAAGATTTCAGTTAGTTTAGGTCCTGAAACTTTGGTCCGAAAAGCTAAACTTTGGACCAAAGTTATGGAAATCTATTCATAAATTAAGATATAAAGATTTTAAATAATCAATGTGTGTAAAATATATGTTCATTAAATTGTTTATTGTTTTATGCATTACATGGTTCAAAAGTTTATTAGAGATACTTGATAATACACCCAAAGATGCATTTGTTAAATACCGAGTCGTGGGCTTAGGATAAAAATGTTATCTAAGAAAGTACCACTTGACCGAAATTTTAAAACTGATGCAATGTGTATATATCCACAACAAATACATTTTGAACTAATCTACTGCAAAGTAAATAATTTTCTTTCAAATTATATTCATCCGTTTCATAGACATAATCAGAGAAAAACCATGCTGTAAGGTTATTGATCGAATTTCTTACCTTTTTATGAAGTTTGGATCAGGCGTAAAAGATTGAAAATTAAAATCTTAACTACAAATTTGGTTAGGTTATTACAATATACGATATTGACAGCTTTTGTTTTAATCAAAGTATATTTAAATGCAATCTATCTCCAGCCGATTTTTAACTACAGTCAAGTGATAAAATCACCATGTGTGCTAGAATCCTCCATTCCAAATGTACCCAACAAACCTAAGAAGGAACATTATATCCTACTGAAAGTTAACATGCATAGGTCTTTTCAACGATGGTTATATATATATATATATATATATAACATTATTGAATATATATATACACACACATATATATATATATACATATATACGTGTTACATTTTAGAAGCATATATTATATATATCATGCATGCATATATAAATATTAATTAACTATATTTAAACTTATAATTAATATGTTGCTATAACATGACTTTATATGATGAATCTAATAAGCCAAGATAATCGTAAATTCGAATGCGTATGCAAGAAATTACCAGGTAACTCACGTTAGATAACTTTGAAGCTCTACGTTATATCGTGATGCATTTGAAGTCATTAAGAGCTTCGGGAACCCATCCAATGTTTCCTAGTCTAAAGTACTGGAAAGTTTCGAAACGTTTCTAGATGAAATTCGCAGAAAGGTCTAATAATTCTTAAAATATATTAAGTTGGGTAAACCTTCGATTTCGCCTGAATAGTTTCATTTACATAGAAGCTAATGATTAAAAATGAAATTATCATTTAATCTTATATTATGTGTGGTAGAGGATTTTCTATGAATAGTATATTAAGAGTCAGATAAATGTGGACATAATTTGTTTCAAAACAATTTGAGTAATGTGGGATATTTGAGTGATTTCAACATGTTCTTCAAAAAGCCCTATCTTAAGTAAAATAGTTTATTGGTTGTATATTAGACATAAGACTCTATACGGTATATTTATTTTGATAACATTTTATAATATTAATATTCCCTAAGTGAAGTATTTATTATTAAAATAATTATATATTTTAAAGTTAGTTATTCAATCTCTTGAATGGAGTTTATTTACCGAAATAGTATTTTGTCAACAATTTTTAATTCACTGTATGCGAAATGAATGGACAAATTTTAGTTAGTTATTTAGTAAAATGACTTTAAATTTCTCCCGATTTTGGTTATAATATTTAACTATCAAAATTAAAAAGCTGGAAATTTCTTTTTATCATAAAAGATGTATTCAATATCTTGGGTTCAAAACAAATTTTGTAATCCTTGTATATTAAATTTAAGTTTTTTTTTAAAAAATTCAAAACATATGATTAATTAGCCATTATAAGATGTGTATGTGCATCAACACGATTCCATGTACCTAGCCCTACCTAGTTGGATTCTACCTGTTAGGTGAGAACTATTGAGGTAGAGGCTTCGTAATTTAGAAGCAGGTGCCCAGAAAACCTGACTTGCCACATCCAGAGGTAATATTTCATTTGCTGGTCATTGTACTCCATTTATTTCATATGACCCAGCCATCTTTAATGAATTCCACGGTCCTCATTTAGGTCGAAATTCGAACT
The DNA here is from genome assembly GCA_026290005.1 of Latrodectus geometricus. Lineage (NCBI taxonomy): Eukaryota > Metazoa > Arthropoda > Arachnida > Araneae > Theridiidae > Latrodectus > Latrodectus geometricus. The sequence continues at coordinate 168,629 of JAPDSC010027147.1, forward strand.
CACTATGTTCATATAATGAGGACAACGCCCTGCTCAACTAGTCCACCATGGTCTTCAGTTATAGGATGTCATATGTTGTACAATACTTCTAAGGATTTAAATCTTAAAACATGTTTTGAAGAATCAAGGGCTCTTAAACAATTGAGAATGTGCACCCTGTCCTAAAATTTACATCATGATGTTCGGAGAGGAAGGCCACAAGTTCGATTCAGCGATTGTTTGGCAATAAATGATGAATTTTTTCTAGACTTTCTGTATGAATCTCTGATGAATTGAATGATTCGTCATTTCTTTGGATTCTTTTCTTTCTGGTATGTGAATAACACGCACACAAATTTTGAAAAATGCTGTGCTGTAAGAAATACAAAATTATAAACTGTAGATATTTAAATAGCTTTAAAAATAAAAGGCATTTAAAGTATTTATGGGTTTGCAAAGTTTCATATAATGTCATTAGACTTTTATACTTCTTTCATGGGAAAAATTTTCTTATGTGGACGTACTATGAATAAATCAACTGTATCCTTTTTTTCCTCAAGCCGATAAACTAAGTGACAATTCGATAGCTACCTTTCTATTTCTTTTTTGTTTTAAATAAGAAACTAGTCTAAACTGTATCTCTTACTAGAAATAGGCGTGCGTAGTGGGGAAAAAGTTCCTGTAGACAACACTTAAAATAGAGACGCCTATTGCATTTCTCAATTTTGATGTAAAATATATTTTCTTTGATGTGAATTGGATTAATAATAAGATGAATAATTAAAAGGAATGTATGATATGAAAACATATTTAACTGTGTTTGGACAATAGCTAAAATAGAATATATATGTGAGTTTTTATATATTTATATTTTTTTGTTTTAAATATTAGTTAAACACCCAAATAGTTTGCTTTAAATGAATTTTAGAATAATTTGTTAATACATCATTATAAAAATTTTTAAACTTGAATAGTTGACATTCATAAATATGAAGACGATACAAATGTACAATAACATTATATTTTTAAAATAAAGAACAAAAACTTAACTATGTATCTTAAATATTTTATAAAAATATTTTCTTACACCTAAGATGTAATTTAAAGTTTTTATTTTTAAAATTTTTTTCAACTTTATTTGATTTTTTTGAGAATGAATACATTTTTTTTATCATTTTATTTAAAAAAAGGCAAGCTGAAATTTTTTTGGTAACTTCCTTGCAGTTTTCAGATGATTTTTTTTTCCTTTTTTAACACCAGAATAAAATTATTGATGTGTGTTGTACTTGGCAGATTCATCCTTTACCCAAAGAGTTAAAAGAAAAAGAGCCTTCCTGTTGTTCTGGAAAGGTGAAAAAAAAATTTGTTTTCAGAGAAGCAGTACCAATTATTATCTGAGGAACATTGTTGTTGTTTATTGAAGGTAACTAACAGAAGGGAGGGATTAAGGAGTAAAGAGTATTTGTGCTATTGCTTCTTAACTTCTAAGTTTGAGGGGTGGACGGGAATTGGGAATTCATTTTTGACAGTAAAATTTGTGTTTCTCATTTTAAATGCATATACATAATGCGTAAAATTAACTTCCAAAAAATTTCATCAAATCCAGAATTATAAAATTTCTTTCCATCGTTGATAATATTCATTAATTTCCTTATAAAATTTTATATCGATTATTTTTTTTATTGTTTAATGACTTCTATAATCTTTTTTGACATTTAACTTATTTCAAATTTTTTTGTAACATTTTACTATTTTTACATAAAAATTGTGTAGAAAAAAATAACTTGTATACATTTAATCGCAAAAAATGTTATGTATAAAAATTATTGATATAAAGATTTCTCTTTCACAGTAAAGATATTAAATATCATGAAAATATAAAGGAAATTATTTATAATTTATCTCATGGTTTTAAAACCCGAAATAGGATAAATAATAAAAAAATAAAATTGGCTAAAATTAATGGCACTAAAAAAATTAATAAAATTGGCACAAGATATAAACGATTTGGCTGTTGCGATTTTGGCCTAAACCACAACCTCCAAATTGATCGTATCTTGTTGGCTGACAAAATAGGCAAACAAATATTTCTAATCGGTACTGGTGCCGAGTTTTGTGAGTTCTACCGAAATCATATATCCCACATGCGCGATCATCAATTAAGTTACTATTTTTTTGGCTACTAATGGCTCTAAAATTGCTACTTTAGGTACAAAGCTTTTAAAACTTGATTCAAACTTAAAATGTTCTGCTAGTTGGTCATTTTTAATTGCTGAAGTGAAACAAGCAATTATTGGTATTGATTGCTTGAAACATTTCTGCCTTCTGATTGATTTGAAAAACGGATGTCTTATTGATTCCGAGACTAAACTGACCTCTCTTGGAAACATTTTAAATATTTGCGTTTTACTAGGTGATTCTGAATTTGACAAAATTCCTGGTCATCTACTGAGTTTCCTGATCTCAAAATTCTCCCCAACGGATTAAACAAACTGAAGTTACAAAACTCTTCCACTATATAGAGACTACTTGCGCATCTGTGTTTTCCAAACGTTGGTGTTTGTCAGCAGAAATGCTTAAAGTTGCTAATTTTTTGCTTTTTGCCATTAAAACTTCAAACAGGAATTTGAATTTTTGATGATACAAAGCATGAACTGATTTTCTATCAGCCCTTGGTCAAGCCCTTTACATATGGTAAAAACATCTAATGGTGAATGATGCCCATGTGGGGATTACAAAAAACTCAATTCTGTCACTATTCTCTACAGATATGCAGTGCCGTTCATCCAAAATTATACCCAAATGCTTCTTAAAAAATTAATTTTTCCCACTCTCGACTTGACACCAATGTACCACCAAATTCCCGTCAACACATCAGAAATACCAAAAACCCGCTGTTATTTCACCTTTTGGCTTCTTTGAATATGTTTATATGCCATTTGGCTTACGCAATGCAGGTCAAACTTTGCAATGATATATCCATAAAGTTTTTATCTGGTTTTGATTTTTGTGTCCCATATTTTGACAATGCCTCTATCATTCCTCAATTCACCTATATCAATCCCGGGGAGCATAAACAGTATTAACAACACAAGTTTTTAGCCACCTGGTAGAACATGGTCTAAAACCTAATCCTTCAAAGTGTGTTCTTGGGAAATCCTTATTTCATTTTTTTGGATGCTTGATTACCCTCGATGATGTCAAAACTCTCCTTGAAAAAGTTCGTGTATCATTGAATTCCCTACACATCAAATGATTGCTGATTTCAGACGTTTGCTCGCAATATTAAATTTTTGCAGAAGATCTCCCTCTAAAGCTGCAACTACATAAGTATTTTTGTTTGCATAAGAATTTTTAACAAGAGCACGTTAAAAATTCAAAAAAGAACAATAAATAATAAATCCAGTAAACTAACTCTGCTACTCTTGCTTTTGGGAAATACAAAATCGATTTAGTAAATGCCGCAACCCTAAACGTCCAAGCCTATACTCAACAATTATCCCTCACAGTGGACGTATCTGATGTGGCTATGGAGCCGCTTTACACACACTTACTTCTAAATGCTTTAAACATTTTATTTTTCTTGAGGAAGCTGTATTTAACTGAAAAGAGATACAGAACGTACAATTGTTGGCTGTTTAAGGGCCCGTAGAACATTTCTGGCACATGATTAAAGGTCGTTTGTTCCCCATTTAGCCCCACACGTTCGTATTTCGGCAAAACTTTGAAAAAGCTTCCCTGCAACAACTGCAACGTCTCCACTTCATTGACCAATTGTTCACCGACATTAGAAACATTAAAGATGTAAAGAACATTACTACTGTTGCCATTTTTTTTATCTCCAACTGATTTTGCCACCATTCCTGCTGAACAATGTCATTTATTTTTGTTTAATAATATAGCAATTTAATTCATTTTTTCAAGTGAAAAAATATATATTTGTTGAAACATATAAACTTGTTCAATTTATTGCTTTATCGAATAATGAATTGTTTGAAATACGCTGTTATTTATCTAACGCTTTTATCACTAGTCATGTTTGTTTAATTGTTAATTCAATTAAATTTTAAGTACATGCAACTTAAGAAATAAATTTCATCAATATACTCATGAATATATTTTGACAAAAATGTTTTTCAGAGTTCAATTTAAAGATTTAAATTTATTTTTATCATTTACATTATAAATGCATTTAATGCAATTTTCTCTGAACTGAAATTTGGTGTTATTAAAATTTTTTATAAACTTAAATATGATGAAAATTTTAACTTATGTGCCAAACAAAGATTTTTATGATTTTTGATTATATATGCCAAATAAAATGAAGAAAATACAATTATTTGGTGATAAAAGCATTTATTAGTGTTCATCAGTATGAAAAATTATTGGAAAATAACAAGACATGAAATTTTTTTGAATTGAAAATACATCCCGTTAACAATATTTTACTGTAAAAATTTATAGTGTTTTCTATGAAGGATCATAGTTATTTTCTTTAAAAATGAAACGTTGGTGAGTTGAAAATCTATAGAATTTACTATAAAAGGCAATTCCTCTCGTTTCTTTTTCTGCAATACAGAAAAAAATTTCAATTACTTTTTAAAATTATTTTCGTATAAAAATGTAAACCAGCATATATTGGCAAAAATATTGTGATTGAAAAAAACCAATAAATAGAATAAACTGAATAATTAAATAAAAACTATTAGTGGATAAAAGTACCAACAAAATTCAAACGAAGTTATGGAAGCATTGAAAATTTAATTGTATAAAAGAAATTTTTTCAGAAATGAGTCTAATAATAATAACAATAATAATAATAATAATATAACATATATATGTATTAATAGTGGTTGTTTGAATATTATTACAATATTTAAGACCAAATATAAACTCTTTTAAAAACTTTTCCATTTATTTATATTTAGTACATTTTGAAGTGAAAACAGTGAAACAAGTAGGAATAGTAATAATAATTTGAACAGCATTATTCAGACCTTAAAGGCAAAATATGTCCTTTTAAAATGTAGAGAATTTTTCCATCTATTTATTTTTAGCTTTCTGTGAGCGCTTTTCTTTAAAAGAGGGATCTGGGACAGGATATATTTTTCATATGGAAAAAAGGATGACTCCTGGTTTCTCTTCCATGTAAGGGATAAAGGCTATAGTAGATTTCATTTCTATTCTTCGAAATACGGAAGATGGAACATAATAGCGTTCGAGCAGAACACTTCGCGAAACCCCCTAGGGTGTATTTCCAGCTCTACAGTATTGGAAGTGGCATATAAGGGAGTAGGAGAGTCTTTTCCAAATACGAGTTGATGTTTTTTTAGAAAAAAAAAAATATGGGTTGGTTGAATATTAAATTCATAAATTCAAATGCAACTCTTAAAAAGATGCTTGAATTCAACGAATGTATTAGGAGTATTTCGAGCTTTTAAAGTAAGAATAAATAATGATAAGAGCTAAAACAGTATTAAAAATATAAGTGCAATTAATAAATCAAATATAACATGGGAAACATTTAAATAGGTTATAAATGTATGAAGAAGAGACTAAAGAAAGAGTGGTTTCCATTTACTTTCTATTTCTTAGTTTAAATTATATTATTATATCTTTTATTGAATATTCATTTTATTTAAGATATGAAAAGTATACCTGATGTGTTTTAGTTTTGTATGAACATTTTTTTCATTTATCAATTCTGTGGAAATTTAAGCAATTCAGATATGATTTTTGAGAAAAGCCGGTTGAAAAATTAAAATTTTTGTAACAGTAACCAATAGTGCAAAATAAGGTACTGTAAAAAGAAATCTATTATTATATATTTAAAAATATAAATCGAAAGCTATATTATCTTTATAATATTCAAATCTAGCTATATTATATTTAAAAATATTTTACTGTAAAAAATTAAAATGTTTTCCATGAAGGATCATAGTTGTTTTCTTAAAAAATGGAACGTTGGTTTTAATTGGTGCTTTGACAATCTATAGAATTTACTGCCAAATACAATTCCTCTCGTAACTTTTTCTGTAATATAGAAAAAAATTTCATTTACTTTTTAAAATTATTTTTGAATAAAATGTAAACCAGTAAATATTGGCAAAAATATTGTGATTGAAAAAAATCAATAAATAGAATAAACTTAATAATTAAAAAAAAAACTATTAGTGAATAAAAGTACCAACAAAATTTAAACGAAGTTATGAAAACATTGAAAATTTAATTGTATACAAGAAACTTTTTCAGAAATGAATCTAATAATAACAATATATTTAAGATATGAAAAGTTTGCCTGATGTATTTTATTTTTGTATGAACATTTTTTTAATTTCTCAATTCTGGGGAAGTTTAAACAATTCACATGTGATTTTTGAGAAAAGCCGACTGAAAAATTAAAATTTTTGTAATAGTAACCAAGAGTGCAAAATAAGGTAATGTAAAAGGAAATTTATTATTATAGATTTAAAATTTTAAATCAAAAGATTTAAAATTTTTTATTAAAAGAATTAAAGATTTTAAATCAAAAGAATTAAATCAAAAGATTTTAAATCAAGAGAATTAAAGATTTAAAATTTTAAATCAAAAGCTATATTATCTTTATACACATTTAAAAATATAAATCAAAAGCTACATTATCTTTATAGTAATGTATACTAAAAATATGCATTGCAATTTTAAGAAAATTTTCACAAGGATGGAAATTGCTATTGCTAAAATGTGTCATGTTTTTGAATTTGACTGGGAACATTGGAATGAAGATAAAAATACTCAAATTATCTTGTTTGAAATTCACAAAATTCTTGCAAGTTTTAAAAATTCAATTCTTTTTAGTTAGTCAAAATTTTTCCTCTATTTTTAAAAATGTGTTTAAGAACTGCATGATGTAAAATTATATTGATATTTTGCTGTATGTCTTTGCTAAACGCTGTTTCTGACATGGAAGTAAATTCTGTGCTAACTATTAACACCAAAATTTTGCAATTCTCTAATTATCTTTAAAAACGCATTATTATATTTTTTCCAATCTATTATCATTGATCTGCGCCATTAAAGCTAAATTAAGTTTAATTTAATTACAATGTAAAAGTATTATATATTATATTAATTAAGGGACACTTCAAATATATAATTTGGTATAAAATGTTTTATGTATGTTAGTGAGTCTAATACTTTAAATATTTAATTCTAACTATATTTAGCTAGTGACTTTTCACTTAAATATCTTGCATATTAATTTAAAATTTTCTCAATATTTTGCAAGTTCATTTAACTCACTTTATAGCACAATATTTGTTTTCTTATGAAAATATCTTCAGTGTCAATTATAGATTGCTTTCTTATGATCTGGCTCTGATTTCAAATTCCAAAGAAGACCAAGTTATATTGATCAATGATGTACTTCTACTGATCATATTTAAATATTATTTTAGGGTGTTTTACTCACATTTGGCTAACGCCAAATGCTCATTTTTGTAGTGTGTTATAACTGATATTGGAATATCTTATTTCCTTATATATCAATTTTTGCAATGAGTTAAAAATTAATAGGAAGACAGAAAATTTTCTTAGTGTTATGATGTGTTTTTCTGTTAGCTGTTTTCTTATATCATTTCATATATTATCGAGGTAAACTAAATAATACATATGCTTATATTTGCTTACCTTGGTTCATGATAATACAAGTTATCAGAAAACGCTGAGGTTCAGGCACATTATATTATAACTTCAAATGCTTATGAATTAGTTTTGATTTTAATCTATATTGCTAATACAGCAGCTGTAATGTAACTACTGTAAAATAATTTTATATATTTATAATTTTGCTGATGTCTACTTATAATATAGGAGAACAAATAATACCAATTAAGACTGATGTATTGCAATTTTTAACTCAACCCTCTAAATCTTTCTTGAGGATTATTTTTTTCTTATCATGAACCTCTACCTAAACAACTTTTTTTTAATTAAAATTTATTAACAAAGAGCTATGAAAAATGCTTGTTCCTTTTTATGAAATTGGAAGTCCATTCTATGTTTTTATGATAGCAGTTTATTTCATTAACTACACTAACTTTACTGAGCAATAAATGATTTAGTATCATTTTCTCCACATTAGTATACTTAAAACATATAACTTCATTATATATTAAGCCTTGTAAAGATATAGCATAAAATTTCTTCAGCATTGTGGTCTACCTAATTGGTTAAACTAAAATCAAATGCTATCTATTTCTTCATCAAACTCCAAAAATGTATAATTTTCTAACTTTTACTGGCACTAGACCGCTATATCATGTGATGGTGTTTTATTGAGTACACGATATTGTTACCCGAAGTGTATAATAATCGCAATAGTGCAGTTAAACTCATAATGTGTAACATAAAAAGTTTAGCAAAATCTGATTTTTGTGTTTGGTGCTTTTTTCAGTCATTGAAATTAACCATTCTTTTGTACATGTACATAAAGCTTTTACTTTATCTCTACTTTAATTCTTCTATAAGAGAGGGCCTATAGTAAAAACCTGTCACACTTAATACGTATTGCTAAATATTATGTGTTTGTATGTAAATTAACTTATAAAACATTTGTCGATTTAGAAAAAGCAACATGCTGTGTATTAAGTTTATCTTACTTGAAGCTCAATGGTATTTTTAATGCCCTAATTCTGATCTCGAATTGTTAGAAGAAACTATTTCTTAATTGAAAATTATGATTAAGCAGAATGTATTTTATATTCATTTTTAATCATAAGAATGCTTTCATTTTCTGAGGTTTTACTTGCGCAAAATTAGCAACACAACAAATTAGAGGACAAATTAGACAAATTAGAGGAAAAATTAATTAAAAAATAATTAGGCCTATTATCTTTTTATAATCTCACAAAGCACAGTTTATGTAAAGTTATAGTAGTTCATATCAAAAAACTAAATAATATCGCAAAGCAAAGTATTTGTGGAATTTCCAAAATCATTGTTTGAACAGCTGCCAACAATCAATTATAACTCCTGCAAAGTTTTGCTGTAGTTGAAACGGAAGATAAATTCGAAAGGAGTAAACTTCTAACCATCTGCGAGCGGATTATATATTTTATTGGTTATCTGCTATTTTTAAATTTCAAAAACATTTAATTCTCTAATAAAAAAAAGAATAATTATGGGCAATAGATAGTAAAATTTTGATGATATTTGAAAGAGACAAAACTAGAAGTTCGAGTCATGTGATGCAAAATTGATGATAATGAACGTAATCTTACTTACATTAGGGCTTGGAATTGATTTTTTATTAAATGTGCACTAAATTTAAATATAGCAACTTAATCGAAGCATATTAAAAAGATAGTATAGTTGTTAATTAAGCATATTAAAAAAATATTTGGAAGAAAATTATGAAAATGGCTTTTAGTAATTTATGAGAAAATAAAGGGCACATTTTTGCAAGCATAAATACCTTCATTAACAGAAGTAGAAGACTACTTTTAAGCAAGAAGAGAATGCGTATGGTCTTTCTAACTATTATTTGTTATTTTATTTAAATTATTTTTTAACACTGATAAAAGTTCCTTTATTTTTATTTCAAGAAATTTAAATTTGAGTAGAGAAACCAATAAAAGAATTTTCATTGTTTTGAAATAGAAAAAAAAGAATTATGGAATTTAAGTTTAATACAATTGTCAAGCAATATTTTTAATTACATCACTGGTTGAAATGAATAAAAATACAGCAACTTTCAAGGGATTTAATTACGAAAAGAGAATCATGAATCTGAACAAATTTATATGCTTACTGATTTTTGAACAACTAAATGATTAATTTTATTAATAAAGTGGCAGTTAGAAAATGTTTTATTTACTAAGAAGAAAAAGATACCAATACAGACAAATGTTACAATAAACATTTTTATAATTGTATTAGGTTGGGGAAAAGAAATCCATTATTTTCACGTGATTTTTTCCAGACTTCATTTAATATATTTTGGATTCACTTTGCGGAAATGGTATAAACTGCTTTCTGATTGAGCTTTATCTCATGGGAAAAGCTAAGTCTGTTAACATACATGTCCACTTAGGCCCTTTCTGTGATTTTATCGACATTTTCGATGGCGGGCCTACCTGTGAGGGGTGCATCTTTCACATCAAAAATACCTATGGGTAATCAAAGAAAAAAAAATTGCAAATAACTTAGTATTACAGTATTAAGACCATGAATACCATTTCCAATTCTAGACGCCTGTCTTGCATATTTACATTTACCAAAGAAAAATTGTAAAATTTACAGTATTAATTGTTTCATAGATGCTTTACGAAATATAAATCTGTTTAGTCATCAATAGAAAAAAAGTAATAAATCTCTTTCTCCTCAACCTAATATTATCCTAAAGAATTTAAAACCAAGACATTATTTTTAGTTTAAAATAGATAAAATAATGTGATATTTTACTTAATACAATCTAAAAAATATAATGATAATAGTAGGTAAAAGATGAAGGCATTTTCATTTTAATTTAAAAAGTTATACGATTTGATATTTTTATATGTCTTTTAAAGAGATAAATGCAAAGAGAACACTTGGAAAACTTCTAAGAGAAAAGCGTTAGGAAGTTTTCTGGGTTTTCTCCATTGCAACGCTTAAATATAGGCCATTCTTTCTGAAAATTTCTCCAAGAAGTCAACTATACGCAATGGACTTTAAAAGCCTTTAGATTAGCCTTAAATTAGACAGTTTGTAATACGGTGTCAGAGAAAAATAGTCTTCATTTAGTTGAAGTAAATAAAATCTTTCTTTACAAGTAAATTTTAATTTTATAAGAAAAAATTAAATTAAATTTACAAATGGTATAACTCTGAAGAAGAAAATAAAATATGATCCGCTTAGTTATTTTTTTATGATATTTTTGTATGTAATCATTTGATTAATAAATTGTAGCATTAAGTATAATTGTGCTTTAATTTTATCGATTTGGAATTTTCATTTGTATATTTAAAAATGAGAATAAGTTTGTTCATTTTAGTAGCATTCTTCATTTGGAGAAATTAATTAAGCCTTTATGAGGAATTAAAAGTCATTCATCACGAATATAACGAAAGTATAGAATATGTATCAAATTTCTGAAAAACGAGTATTTTTCATACTGAAAAGAAAAGCTTCTGGAAGCTGTAAAAAATACATTTGCTCTAGGAAATAACTTGCCAGTGAATGAAATTCAACCAACATTGTAATTAAGTGTTCAAACGAAAATGTTTCAAGTGGGCTTTCCATTATAAAATGTATCTAAAAGGCCAAGTGTACCGATCCCAAACTCACATAAAAAGGAACGTCAAGAACGTGTTGCAAATAAGGATACTAAAGTGAATGTCTGATTTATTAAGTTGTATTTGCTTCCGAAAAGAAATTCAGCTTCAATGAGTGAGATTTTAATATCTTTAAATTTCAGTTTATTACTTTCTTCTGATTTTGTAGTCAATAGTGATGATTCAACTGAAAAATACAATTTAAAAAGAATTCTAAGTCACTGCAAAAGCAGGCTTCACATCGTAATTACAAACAATTAACTAATGAATACTTATCAAACAGACACATAACAAGGACCTATAGTTAAAATAGACTTTAAGCCTTTATAAACATCCACACTTGAGTTGGGAACTGAACACGTAAATTTTTGAAGTAAAGCCCAAAGCGCTTGTCCGCTTAGGTACCAGCTCGGTAAGGATGATAGTGAATAATTAAGGGATAATAATACATTTACTTATTATGGATTCATCTCCCTTTACATTTCACTTATTTTTTCCCCTAAATTTTATGTTAAAATTTTTCTCTTTGTTAGCTTTATAAGCAAGGCAAATTTTTTACCATAATTTTTCATCAAACTTAACTTATGCGAAAATATTTTTTACCTCTTTTTTACAATTACTATAATACTCGGCCTTTGAGAAATGTAAACATTTATTATAAAATTAAATATGTGTTGTGCGTCCATTTCCAGTCAAAGCAATTTCTTATGAATTCTACTTTTCTGTTTTCATTATTTGCATTAGTTAAAGGTTAAACTCGCTGCTTTCACACGAGTATATCTAAACTCGTAAGATACAGCCCACTGCTTGCTTACTAAAAATATAAAAAATATATATATATATATATATATATATATATATAATTGTTATTTTTATGTTTACTTTAAACAAGATTTGTTACGAAACATTATAGGGCATCCTGATTTGGTTTTCTGAATATCCTAAATTTACTTGCTTGCATGGTCGTTTTTAATTTGCTTAAGAGTTTCAATTTGATAGGCATCTACAGAGAAACGTTGAATGAAAACCAATATAAGTGAGGAAAACATATCAGCGTGTTGTATGACAGAAAACTATTACTAACAATTCATTATAGCTTGGTATAGAATGCCTGAAATAAAATTCAAATAATCAACCAGAGTAAATTTTTAAATATGATAAATAAAATGCTAGCTGATTTGTGTACATATTTTCTGGATTCGAATCAAAATCTATTTGATAAAAAAACAAAACTGTAAGATGGTAAATAAAACTGCATTTTATGACATAAGTTTATAATTATAAATTGAAAATATTGCTTGAAAATTACTATTCTATCCGACTTGATGTAGGAAATGTTATATAAAAAGTATATAACAGAAAGTAAGAAAGAAACACGAAACCTATCCCTTTTTACTTTTCCTTAAAGATTTTCTAAACTTTTTCGTTTAAAGATGGACGGACGGAGATTTGTTTCATGCTTGAAATAAAATAGTAAAAGCGTGAAATTCAATTCTTCTCCACCATGAAATACGAAATTATGTGTAATGCAATGGGAACTTATTTATTATTATAACATCTGCTTTTCGTGCTATGCTATTTTGAACAGTAAAATGCCTAGTCAGATTTTTGTTTAGTGAATATGCAACAAAATGATAAAAAGTAAGTATTAAGTTAAATAGAATTGGGATATATTTTCAACATATATATCAAAGTATTCAATACTTTCTGTGCATCTTATTTGAATCTGTATTTTTTAAAACATTTTGTTTTTACTTAACATTATATTTATATTTCCCCTATGCAAATTTAAATCATCTCATTTGTTCTATCCGATTCTCACTTGCTTTTATAGAAATACTGATGTTTACAATAATTTAAAAATAAGTTTTATATACATCTTAATTTTACTGGCATTATAATCGTATTAGTAAAATACTATATTCATAAACTGAAAAATTATAAATAAAGATTTTTTTATAATTTCATTGATTTATTGTAATAAAAATCTATGTTCTAAATAATTGAGTTTAATTATTATGATATATTTAATTGTTGATAATCATTAAAATATGAACAGCTTAATTTAGAATCAAAAGCATTTTTGTGAAGAAGTTCAAGGAACGCTTCTCTTGGAATGAAAAATGTTTAGAATAAGAATGAAATAAATCAAACGTTGTTATGTTGAATAAGCTATCATTGCGCTAATATTCTTTCAAAGAGCAGTATTAAAAATATTAATTTACAAAGAAGAATACTAAATTTACAATATTATTCAAAAGTAATATTTATTTTAAATATAATCATGCCGGTTTTAAAGTAGTTTATTAAATAATATAATTACCATGCACAAAAAAAAAATTTCCTGAGAAATCTTGCAGAGGCAAACATACAATTGAAACGTATTCTACCCAATGAAACTATTTGAGATCTATCTGGCTTGAGAATACTGAAAAATAGCATAAGAGGAAAAATCAACATAACAAGTATATTCACTGTAATTTTATATAGTAGTGTATAGTGCAGATATAAAAAGGGATAAGTTATTCTTTGGTTTACCCCACAAGAACACAAGTTTCCGATGGTTAAGTAAATATATTCCTTTTGAAAGAAGAAACCTGTCCGACACCATGTACCAAATCAACTCTAAATTTACCTCATGCATTATCCAGAAGGTTGTTCTTGCTTTCATGAATAAGTTGTCTACTTTTACGAAATAAGCTTAGAACAAGTGAGAAGATTGTGTTAGTACATCAAATATTTACTTTGGCACGTCTTCGCTAATAGGCAGAATTTTTTTCTAACTTTTTAAAGCTCTGACAAGAGCTCTACTTTCACAGTTGCTATAGTCTTTCGTTGTTGTAAATGGATGAGAATAATAAAAAAAAAATGAAAAAAATAATTATCAGGATGGAATAAATTCAATGTGACTTGCTTTAAACAGCGAAAACTTCTGTGGATAATTGATCTCCAAATCATTTATTAATCCTAAATGATATTATTTGAATTCATTTTCATGATAAGATGCACGCCTATTAGATATCATTTTTCATCATTAACAATAATAAGTGATTTTACGCAACTTTGATTAGTTTATTCAACAACAATGTTTGATTTAATTTATTCTTATTCCAAAATTTATTCAATTCAAAGAGCAACTTTCTTTTTAATACTCTTTGAATAAATGAATAATAGCAATGATTAGTTTATTCAACAACTTTTAATTTATTTCATTCTTATTTCAAAAGTTATTCTTTGAAAAGTGTAGCCTTCTTTTGAATGTTATTCTTTGAATGAATAGTAACAATGATTAGTTTATTCAACAATAATGCTTGCTTTATTTCCTTCTTATTCCATGTAAATTAAATGTTGAATATTGTATGTTAATCTAATGTCGGCTATTGTGATTACATATTATAAATCAAAATTTATTGCAGAGCTGTTAGTTTACTTTTAAAATATATATTTTATTTTAAGTTTAAAATTGATAAAAATTTAAACTATAAAATATTAAAATGTATATATTGTTTAATTCAGCAAGAGAAATTTAGTATTGATAACAAATACACCAAAAGATATTTTATTCGTAGTTTTAGCAATAAATATATCGATATATTCTGAAATTTTAAAGACTAGTAGGAATGCTCTATCCTCAAGGTCTCTCAACAAGATAATGTAAGAATATGAATATGCAACGCACATTGTGTTCTGACATCTTACATACAAAGAATATTCGGTTGTTTCTTGCACAGTACGGTCTTAAGATATTTCACCAATTCAAAACATTTTCTCATCATCAATATATCAATATATTAGTTTGGGGAAAAAGTAATCTATTATTTTTTCGGTAGACGTCTGTAGTGATTGATATCTCGTGAGGTATCTATCAAACAATTTCAGATTTATGCTCGTTGGAAAGGTGACATTTGACACTAAAATATCCTCTTGCGGTTTTTTGTTTGATTAATTCAGTTACGAGTACAAGGTTTTAAAAATGGAAGACAACAAACAGAAAATTCGATACATTTTCTTTCTTCTCTTGTAACGGCGGAAAAAGATAGCCAGGTGGCTAAAGTTGTGAAAGGTGTTTATCGTCCTATATAAGACTGTAACAACCAGCTACGTACAATTTTTGTTTCGTTGATTCCGTTCGGGTATTTTTGATGTTAGAGATGCACCTCGCATGTGGATACAGCATCGTCGAAAATGTCTATAAAATATCAAAAATGATCGAAGTTAACCGCATGTCAGCAGTCGTAACGCACAAGACCTAAAAATCTACATGAAAGCTGTTTTAAACCTTTTTACAAAGTGAATCCAAAAGAAGTTGCATAAAGTTCACGTAAAAGTAATGGATTTCTTTTTCCCCGGCCTAATATATACTTAAAAGGTATTTCATTTCTAGTTTTAACAATATATATCGATATATTTTGAAATCTTAAGGACTAATAATTATGCTATCTCCGAGGCATGTGAAATGCGATCTTTTAACAAGACAATGCAAGTATACATATTGTAAGTCTTGTTTTGACCATCTTAGATACGAAGATTATTCGACTATTTCCTGCATGCACATCTCACCAATTGAAAATATCTGTTCTTGCGTTACTGAGAAACTGTCTCACAACTTTTCTCCAGCTACTATAGTTTATAAAGCGCCAGGCACTTTTGAATAGATTAGAATTAAAAATCTGTCTAACAATCCCAATTCGACTCAGCTTCTAATCGCATTCGACTCAGCTTCTAATCGCATAAAAGGCATTTTATTTGTAAGGAGCAGCATTTGTTTCTTTTAATTTCAAATTCCTGTAAATTCTTGCGAATTTTGTCTCTTTGTGACATACTGTTTACCTACACTGTATTTTTTTTATTTGTTTTCTTTCATGGTAAGGCAATTTTAATATCTAATTGTTATATATATGCCACAGCAAACATGTAGAAATAATGTAACCCAAACCACACAACTCTGCTTTGAATGATTATTGACAAACAAAATAAGGAATGAAAGATGAAAAGTCTAGTTTGAGTTTAGTTTCGGTCACATAACTGTATTATTAAAAAAGTACACTATTTATTAGATATAGTTTATTTATACTTTGAAATACCCAGAAAATGCAATTGAATATTTTTAAATTATCATCTTTAAAAATGATTTCCAAATAATTTGAATTATAATTGATTTTAAATCACGTAAGATTGACAGTAATAGTGTGGAAAAGACGAAATATTACACAGAATTCTTTCCGAATATTTTAGATATTTACGTACATAAAAAAAAAATATTTACGTAAATAAAAAGAAAGACGTAAAAAACTCTACTTGCTCTGTTTCTAGAAATATAAAGATAAAGAAGCTTTGAATTAAGGTATAAAAATATTTCTATATGTAGTAGTCCCAAAATAAATTTTTGCAAAAGTTTTCAGAAGTCACTTAATATAATTTTCTTAAAATAAAGACAGAGAATTTTCTTGTGGTGACACGATTCCAACAACGTAAAAGATTTCATCAATTCCTGTTTCTGCTATGAATTTTAAGTATTCATGTTCTACGAAAACTGTTGTTTTTCCTCAAGTGTTTTAAAGCAGTAATAAAACAAAGGGCATAGAAGCAAATGCAAAAGGTAAAAAATATTGAACAAAATAAAGTCTTACAGAGTTTCTGCCATTATGTTCTACCTATAAAATTGGAAAATAAATGAAAATATTCTAAAATGACTGCACACAAGAAATAAAATTTAAGAAAAAATGAGCAGCCTTCTAATTCTAACGTAATTTTTAAAATCAGGGTACTAATTTATTTTGCCTCCTTCATTGACAAAATAATGCCTCCAAGATTATCAAACAACTTGTTCATGGTGCATAGAAGAGAATTTTTATGTTAGATCTTACTTTATTAAATAATAATAAAGAACAATTTAGCTACAAATAATGTTTTAAACTTTGCAGGTGGAAGTTAAAATTAAATATTTAGAGTCGTCCCACTTTTATTAAATGGTTTCAATATAATTTAATGGTATGATATAGTGCAATTCTTTTGTTTGTAAAAATCGATTACTAGTATCAAAATCCTTTTCTGTCAGGTACTTAAACTACTATTAACTTAGAGATTGATAGTTGCTTCAAACAGCAGTATATATATATATATATATATTTATAAAATATATATATATATATATATATATATAATTTATAATTTTTTGTATGTGAAATAATATGAATTTTGATAGAAGATTGGAAATATATTAAAAATCCAATTATTAGAGAGACAAGAGATTATATTAATATTTGTAATAGGCGAATATTGTAAATATAAATTATGAATATTAACATTGAAAATTTTTCCGTTAATGATGACATTACAGACTATACTCCAATAAAATTTACAACTTTATTTAATATTAAAAATATTTTTCTAATTGTAGTATATTGTTCAGAGAAATTATTTGGGTGTAAATTAATTATTAGAGAACGTTGCAGCTATATGCAGATAACTTAATAGTCGAAAATCATGAAAACATAAAAAAATAAATCCCTCGTGGATTGCTCTTAGAGAGGACCTTCCATAGTTGTCACTAGTATTCACATCTCACAAGGTAAAAATGGCTAAAATATTCACAAATATCCATTCCAACAGCTGTGTGCATTCAGGAAACAGAATCACAATATTTCTTTACCATTGTTCAAAAATTACTTGGATCGAATCTAGGAGTTATGACTACAAAGTACGCAGCTTTATCACAATGCCGTGGTGAACTATTAGCTGTATAATTTGTATATAGTGCTTTCTTTGACACTACTTGATGGACTGACTTACGGCGTAAGCGAGCATGGTACAAAATGCAACAATGCAGAGGTGCCACATATCTGACAAGCTCAAGAAGAAAAAGAAGAACGGCGTAAGCTTGTTATAAGGCATGTTAATTTCTATCCCATAACTGTAATCTGGGAGAACTTTTCATTATGACAAATTTTTCTTTGATAATTAAAATGTATTTTATACACGTGTTTAAAGGGTGAAAAATCAAGCACTAAATTCGATAAATGTGACTGCATACGGCAGAAGTACAATATTTCTCGTTGCTCAGCAGTGGCTGGGATTTTCGTAGTGAGGTTTCTAATAGTTTAATAGTAATGCAGGATATATAGTTCTAAAGAAAGCTATCCTACCATTGAGCCACAGCAAGCTTTATACAGGCAATAAATTGAAATGGATGTTTAAGAATTTATAAAGTCTTCTGACACATAATTACTTTTTTAAAGTTTCATTTTATAAAAAGTTAATATTTGCTTAACAGTAATAAATTTAGCTATATTTCTTTCTCTCTGAATAATTTGTCCTTAGAACCATTATAAAATTCCATCTCAATATCTTTATTATATTTTCTCAATATTGTAATATAAGTCATGGTAGTTCTCGACCCGCATAATATATTCTGTCGACACTCATACGCCTTTGCTGTTTATCTATTCAGCATTCATTTTCTTACTAGACAATGTTCGATGACATACTTTTCGATTTTTGCAACAATTTTTATGAATTGTAGTATTAACATCATTTAATGATTCATAAAATCTTTTTCTAATCCTACAATTTCGAGACATATTTTCGAGGCAATTTTAGACATATGAATCTTTCCAAACTTTGATCAGAAGCTGCTGTATTTCTGGGAGAGTGCACCATAGTGTTTTATATTCCAAGTGGATTTTAGTTTATAGATAGAGGACTATATTCTCGTGCAATTAGAGAAAAAGTCCTGAGAATCCTTAATCACCATTTAAGACAGACATGCTTTTAGTAAAGCAAAACCATAATATTTATCTTCAACTTTCAAGAGCAGTTAGATCAGTACCTTCTATTTTTTGCTGTTTGTAAACTATTCTATTATACTATTTTATCTATATTTGTGCTAGTGGAAACAAATCAGTTCCACAAATAATTCATAGAAATTTTGATTTTGTCTTTTATAATACTAAATCATGCGACTGAATTCTTTCCGCATTTTTTAGTAAAAACATCATTTATGGAGAGCTGATGAAATATGATATAAAAAAAACAAAAGATGATAGAGAGCATTATTTGCCTTAAAGTATGTATTTTTTTTATGTATCATTGGGTTACAAGCATAAAAATTCTAAAATCCTATTCTCAAATAGAAAGAATATGTCTACTTAAATGCTTGATAAGTTTTTTTACAAGTTTTCTCTGACTAAAACCTATTTTTCTTTCAATGTTATTCTACTGGAAGCTGTACAGGGCCGTTGTTTTCATTTTTGGTTCCTTTAAGAAATAAAGACGGTGGAAGAAGCAGCGAGGCTAAATATTTCTTATTTCTTTGAGGGCTTTGCAAACGCCTGAGGGATTTACGCGCACCGTGATGGTCCTTCAAATTTAAAATCTTGTGGTGGAAAATTTCGAATTTAACTTCAGGTTTTTAACCCCTCAACTTTGCCTTAGAGAAGTTCAGTGTGAGTTTGATGCTATGTATATTTTCTTTTTAAAAGGAATTTAAAAATCTTTGTGTTTAACTGGAGAAATATACACTGCTGATTTTACTGTCCATCTCAAATGATTACGTAATGTACATTTATAAGATAAAAGTGGAACATGTAAGATAAAATGGAATAATCATTAAATTATTAACATGACTTTTAAAAATTTAACTAAAAACACAATCAAAGCAAAATAAAGCTATGGAATCATTTAAAGTTTGAAATATTTGCTATACAATAATGATAAATTTTGAGTGATGATTTTTTACTGGAACAAAAAGTTCTTTCTAACAATGAAATTTTGAGAAAAGGGATGTAAGGTTAGAAAATTCAGCTTTAGAGTTGTAAAATGGCAACACTTAATATGAAGCATTATGAAACGTTATAGGTGTTCTTTTAGGAAAATGAGCAGAGTGGTTAGCGCCCTTGCCTTGAAATAAAAAATTCGTGCGTTCGATTCTTGCCTTGAACGGAGATGTTCCTAGTGATTCGAAGTGATTTTAAACAATAGGTACTAATATAATTATCTTCGTAATAGAGGCGGTAGCGATTTGAAGTCGAAAAACCCCCAAACTATTACATATTAACAGATGGTTTTGAGAAGTTTGAAATATTTATACATATCAGATTAATTGTTTACAAAAAAGTCTTTAAATTATAAGCTCCAATTTTTTATTTATTAATTTTCATAAAAAGGGATTTGTCCTCGAGTTGCTAGATGATTTCAAGATTATTGCAATCTCTTATAAATAAGGTAAAATATTTATGTGAATTAAATAACATTTTCCTTTCAGTTACTTTCCTGAATATGAAGTTGAATGATTGTTTCGTTTCTCCATTTGCGTTTTAAGTTTTTAAAGTATTAAATAAATTATAATTTAAATTTTTTAAAAAATAATTTATGTTTCTTTTGATAATTTTACTAAATTTATTATTTTTTTAAAAATTTTATTAAAATTTTTCTAAATGATTTTGTAAAAGATAATCTTAACATTTATTTAAAAAAAGTTTGTTTCTAAAATTGCATTGAGTTATACATGTGATATTAAAATTAAAAATTTCTATAATCGTCTTATGGCAAAAAAATAAGCTTTTAGCAAACTTTTGGGTAATAAATGCTAAAAAAGACTGAAAGTAATATTTTGAAAGATTCAGGAAAAATGAAATACTTACCAATAGTTACGTCAAAGTTCAAACTTAGACAAACCAAATAATTAACATTAATTATTAATTCAAATTAACTGTAATATTTACCTTGAAAATGTACATGAAATGTTGAAAATGTATTTATATATAGTTAATGTATATGTTATAATAGAAAAAAACAGATTTAAATATTTTCATGTTTACATTTTGATTGAACAACTTAGTGATAGAAAAAGCATTGAAATATTGTTTGCAATGCTTGGAATGCATTTAATGTTGAAAATGCATATTAAATTGGATCCATTTTTAAAAATCAAAACATAAAAATTTGAACTGATGTTTTCGATATCGTATATATGAAGGAGGATAATAGCATTAACTTAAAGTGATTCAATGAAAGAATATTTTTTCATGTATTTTTGTAAGAAACTTTGAAGTTTCAACATGAAAAAATATCTCTTAAAATTAAAACTTTTCAAGAATTTTACTTCATTACACTTCATTTCTTTGAATCCTCCCTGTAGATAGCGTAACTATTAAAAATTTTGTTAGATATTTAAACAGTCATGTTACTAACTTCTGGAAGTATGTTTCATAGATAGTGAGTTACTGACATGTTGCAAATAAGTAAAACTACAAAACACCATTCTCAATAATTGCTCATGCAATCATCATAATCAGAAGTGTTGCCATAGCAGGCTTTCCTTTACCAAGCTCTAAATTGTGCTCTACCAGCTAGATGGATGTAGCCGAGTGAAAGTCGTAATTTAAAAGCAATGACCAAGCAGAAGACCCCTGAACACTTGCCCCCCACCCCCAGAAGTACCATTACACATGGAGGACATTGCAACCACGACATATGTAACGTGCTAAAACTACCTTTTATGAATACGACGCATAGTCGTTAAGCCTGGATTCAAGCTCATTACCTTCCGGTGAAGAGGGAAGGACGCTCTAACCAACTAGTCCTCAGCACTGCCCTATCCCTCATTGTTATGACCATTTAACTATGACTGTCTTTCATCACGGATATTTCTCTTCGGACAGTGGAGAATGATTACCAACCAATAACGTGCTTTCGTGACTTAAAATAAGAAAGTAAAGAGAATTTTGACAATTTTAGAGTATGATGAATCTTCTCATGAAAATAAAAAATAGATTTAGCCAATTTATATTTATCATTCTTGACAATTATCTGAAAAATTATTTAATACTGAATCATCAGAAATAGAATTCAATTTCATTTTTATATTATTTATATCCTTTTCTTAAAAATAAGAAATTAAATGTTCCTTTGCTTAGGAAAAAATGATATTTTCTAAAATTTTGTTTGGGATGGGGAGGATTAAAAATTTAGTTAATTGTAGATGCTGTTGAAGAAACAGAAATGAGGGAACTTAAAGGAATCTGCAAATGATTAGTCATTTTGCATTTAATGATCTTGATCAATAAATTTTTATATTATTATTTTAATTTGCCTAATTATTAGGTAGTATTAATTCATTTTTTTCTCAATTTGAAATTTCTACAGTTGAATTTATAATTTTTAAGAACTATGTCCCTAGCTATTATCATACTAGGCAATGATAAGTATTTAAATATTGAATTCGAATCATTAATTAACATATAAGATCCCAAATATTATTGAATATCATTTAATAAATATGTCTCTTGCTTAAGTTTCCCCGGTAAAGAAGGTGAAACTAAATATTCTTAAGTATTATACTTTAACCAATTCTTTTTTAATTACGAGAAGTGATGAATACTTATATCTTTAAACACCATTTTTTTACACAATATTACAGTTTTTAAGTACAAAATAAAGCTCTATTTATTTCATAACAATTTCCAAATCAATTCATTTACATTATTGAATAGCCAAAATGTGCACAAAAACATAAAATGCCTAAGCAATTTAAAATACTAACGTGACTTTTTATTTAAAAATTATTTTACGCTTGTTTCTTTAATAATTGTCTCTATTTAATTTAAACATTATTTAATGATTAGTTGTGATGAAATAAAATTTTCGTTTAACGAAGTAGTTATCTGCTCCGAAAACGAGTATTTTATGATTACTGTTTGCATCTTATTTTAAAAACCTATAGGCATTAATATTTATTAATAAAAAGATATTTAAACTTATTGACCGAAAGAAAGTTATTCGTATGCATCATTGTACTTTCTGCATAAACTTCTGAACTTTCATAACAACTGACACATTACATACTGTGGCTAACTAATATCCTTTCAAATATAAATAGAAAACCCTGAATGCTGATATTCTAAATTGTTTTAGCCAACAAGTATTCAGGCACCTTGGAATGTAAATCTAATTGTCGCGAAATCCATTTTAAGACATCCGCAACTTTCTAAAATTATTGTACAGAATTAGAGAACCGTGTTACAAGAAAGAAAATCGGAAAAATCCTAAGCATTCACTCTGATGTTTAAGAATACATAACAAAACACTTTAAGGAATGCATGTATCATCAGCATTCTGAGATTATTGTTCAGAAATAGTGATTAGCTGTAGTAATATGTTATAAGAAAATTGATGTTACTAGAAGCTGTTATTAACGATATCCATTAGAGCTAAATGCTTTTGCACCTTCAACTTAGATGTATTAGCACTTACATATTTAACATTGGACTTGAAAATTAAAACAAATCTAAATCAGTATTTTAGCTTAAAAAGTTAAATAGAAGGATTAAGGAAATTTAAGTACGTAATTCTAAATTTTTATTTTATTCATTAAAATAAATATTTCTTTTCATAAATAACTTTATGAAAAGAAATATGAACTATATTTGAACTATGAACTATATATGAACTATTTTTCATAAATAACTATCCTTAAATAACTTTTTCATAAATATCTATGAATATTTTTTGAATGCTTTTAATGATTTGTCTTATAATTTGTGGAGAACATTTCACTAATTATCATTAACAGCATTTGTTATTAATAATACTTTAAATAATTTAATAACCATTGTTTTCATTGTAAAATTATCCAAATTAAAACCTGGATTAAATAATGTAAATTTTATAAATTTTATTTTTAAATACAGTCAAAAAATTTACTTAAACTAGTTCCAAATTTGAATCTTAGCATTTATCAAATCTTTTCTTTTTATTTTCTGCAAAGTTTGCCGACAAAAAAAGTCTTTGTTATCCGATTCTCTTTAAAATAAGAAAACAATGGGATTGTTTGGTACAAAAATGCTTATTCGTATTCGGAAATAATTCGATATGTATTCTTTAAATTAAAAAAAGAAAAATTTACATGCTATTTTCTTCGAAATTTTAACATTTTCTTAGAAAAATGAAAAATATAGGAAACAAATGAATGGAGGCACAGACTTCGTAAAAGCTCTTTTTGCTTAAAAAAATTGCCTAAACTACAAAGAAAAGAAATCTGTTTGTGAGCTCCATATTATCAAAATAAAAGATTCTTAAAATAATAAACATTTACTTTTCCAAGAAGTGTTCTAATCATCTTTGTTTTGTTTAGCTGGAACTGAACAAGTTACAGTTACATGTTAAAATAAAGGAGAATAATTTTTAAAATGTTTATTTTTATACTCGAAAAATGTTCCATCTTAAAATTATTTCCTATGAAAAGAGGGGAAGCATAATTAACTATTTAAAGGGACAAAATTATGTGATAATTTCCCAAATATTTATGTATTGGGAAAACTATTTTTTGAGTTACTATATCTAAAATGAATGTAAGCTATCTTTTTTCAATAAAAATATAAAAATAATAAAATTCAATGAAGATATATAATTAAGTAAAACAATGTTCTCTTCTCAGTAGCAAATTTTTGTATTGATAAATCTATAGAAATAGTTTGAAATAACTTTGGATTTTAATCGGAAACATTTTAAATTACTGTCTTATATAAGTTATCTTTAGATATTCTAGATAAGAAGTTTAAAGTTTATAAAAAACATCAAGAATAGGAACTTATTGTTTATTATTTTTGTTCCTTTTATTTAGATTCTTAGGCACGTTTACAGAAAATAGAGGAATGGACATTAAAAATTTATATTTTATATTATTTTCTCAAATTAATTTCTGCAAAGAAGTTATGAACTCAGTTCAATATATTTGAAATTAAAGAAGAAGCAGAAAAAAGTTTGGCACAGTTTTTTTTTTAAGAAAATAAGTTTAAAAAATGTTTTTAATATTTTCTTTTTCGTAAAAAGAAATATATGATTTATTATGAAAAATATATAACCAATAAATAATTTTATTTAATGAATAATCAAGTTTTATTTAATGAAATTTTAAATCATAAACATAAGTTTTTAAATTAATAATTATTTTATATGTTATTTGATTTACATTTTGGTTTCAAAAGTAATTCCTTTCCATATAAATTGAAGGAAAAAAGTAAGCCTTGGTTTAGGTATCAAAAATTAGTTAAATTAACAAAATATAATTTTTTCAATTGAAATATAATCTAAAATAGTTACCAAACCTTTTTGATGTTTCTTTAGTGAGTGACATGGTCGGAAATTTGCAGAGAAACGGTAGTTAAATGCATTATTAATGAAAAATATTTTGTCGAAGATGTGACAAATGTTGTTTCTTACTGCTGCCATGAATATATATTGATAATTAATCATGATGTTCAAGAATCACGTTATAATACTTGTTTGATGCATTTTAGGTTGAAAAAGATAAGACAAATTTTTTGGTGTGTTTAAAAAAGATATTTGTATCAATATGTATTTTCCCATGAATATCAATATATATTCACATAAATATCTTTTTTAAACACACTAAAAAATTTGTCTTATCTTTTTCAAACTAAAATGTATAACAAGTATTATAACGTGATTCTTGAACATCATGATTAATTAGATGAAACAAGAATATACAAGGAGTTTTGGATTACAAATCCTGAATCTGTTACTTAACTTTTACGTTTTCCGGACCTTAATCCTTAGGACATTTTACTAGGGGGAATTCTAAAACACATTAGAAAATCAGAAAACACTAGAGAGATAGATATTTATCAAATCTTGTTCCTTATATTTGATTGATATTTTCATTCTGAAAATGATATAAAGTTATTGGTTGACCTGCACTTGGAAATTAATGAAAATTTACATTTTATTATTTTATTAAGGATCATTTTATAATTTCAATATTAATGTTCAGAGTATTTGGTATAGTCTTGAATTTAATGACCATTATTAGAAATACTTTAGCAAGCGAAAAAATAACTAAGCAATTTCTGAATTAGTAATAAAAAATAAAAGATTTATAAAATATATTCTAACCATATTGAAAAGGTAAGTTAACCTTTTGACATATGTTTTTTTTGCATTCGCAACTGTGATAAGCATGAGTAGAAGTAAATTTTTTAATGCAGTAAGATAAGGCCAATAGTCTAAAAACGCTTAAATACCAATCCAGAGTATTTGTAAGTAGAAAAACCCAGAATTGAATTCAATGCTTTTTGAACAATGAAAAACTGATGTCTGCTGTAGATGTTTGGCAGTTTTTTGTAGGTTGTATCATGCAATTCGATTTCACTGTCATGATGAGTACTAGGGGCGTTTCTTCCTATATATAAATACACTTCACTATCTATTGAAGTTTTGCCAAAAAGCAAGGTATTATGGATGGTAAAAGTTTTACAACTTTCATAAAGAACTTTTTTAAAAGCTTAACAATATCTTCAGCAAATAGACAATCGTCAATGCTGTGTGAAACTGTCCAAGAGAAGTGTGTTAAAATGAGGCTTAGAATGAACTTGAATTATTATACTATCCTTTAAGTGGGGTTAAAGTAATGGAAGCAAGCAATTTTTTCTATGCTTTACATTTTTTCTAAACTTTTCGTATCCAAGCTGGCAGCAGAATGCTTAGCTGCTTGGCATCTACTTCAACAGTTAAATAGTTCGACACTAACTTTTATCGTTATTATTTATAATTAATTATTAGGAATGTACTCTTTAAAACGCATGCAGATGAATTACTTTTCTTATGCACATATGATGGTTTAGCGATAAATAAAGAAGCGCAATATTTTAAAATGCTGAATAAAAAAAATTAAGAATAATACATTTTGAAACAATAGAATGACTGAAAGTTAATATAGTTAAAGAAGCATTTCAAAAGTCTTCTTTTTTAAATTTAACGAAAATACTTTTAGAATCAAGTACAAAAAAAATATCGTAAACATAATTTAAGAATTATAAATATCCTGATAACTATTATTTGAAATTTACAAGTTTAAATGCTTGTTTCTTATACATTCTCATGTGCTCTTATCAAAGGGAAGAATTCTATGAGATGCATTTGAAGAATTGGGTAGTTTTTGTTTTACTTAATGAATCTTTTTTTCCGTCCTAAAAATATAAGTTAGTCTTTCACGCTTTTTTGTTTTCTAAGAGTAATCTATCAATAACAGAAATTTTTTTTGTTGTTTTTATCTTATTTTACTACTTTTTTTAAAAATACCGATTTTTTTCTTTGGAAGAGATTCTTCGAATTTCTTTTGAGATCGAAATTTAATTTACTTTCTTCACAATGTTATTTGATGTTTTATTTTTAATGTTCGGTATTTTATAATTTTTTTCCCGAATTTTATTATAGAAAAGTACAATTCATTTCCAAAGAATTGCAGTGCTAAAAATTAAGAATCTGTTTTCGATAAAGTTACCTAAATCCTGCAAACATAAAAATTTGCGAGATATGCTTAGAAAACAAGTTGGCAAAGAAATAAGAAATAATATCATTTTTCTCGAAATCATTTCTAACAAATTAGTCACAAACTTTTTACATATTTTTCTTTTTTACTAATAATATAGTTTATAGCATTGTTCAATGTCTTTGACTATAGAATTAGCAAATTATTTTTGTGCTGATACTATAGTAATAATATAGTTTTTGTATTATCCAGCATTATAAATTTCATTATACTGCAGTGAAGGATAGTAGATTCACATGCACAAACAGTTAAAGTAATATTACAGACAAGAAATAATAGCAGATACAATCATTGTAATTAATAACTACGGATACAATCATTGCTGTATTTATATTAATAATAGTTATTAAAATTAATAATTACCCTGTATAAAATATGTATTACTATATTAATGGGCATTTAAAAAAATTATAATTCATTTTACAAGAAATCCCGACAGCGTAGTTATACAACAGCTGCAGAATAGTGCTATGAAACTATTAAATATTTGCCACGAGTTGTCTTCCAAATGTAATTTTGTTAAATAACGTACCATATACATGTAGTAGAAGGGAGAAAACGGGGAAAACTCTCAAGTATTCAATACGACAGATGTGCATGGATAAAATTGAGAGCCCTTAACATTGTATAACAATGATTAGCATTGAAAGAACATTCCAGTCCGAATAACAGTTCCCTGACACTAGGTCATGGAGAACCTATAAAGTGGATAATCATAACAGCTTATTTAAGAACGGTTATTTGCCCAATGCAAAATAATAGTTACAATTTTGAAAGCCAATTCCAGCGTTAATTAATACAAGCACATCCTTTCAACATGGCATTAAAAAGCAAAGACAATTCACATATTTTTCCGCATAAAATAACACCTTTACAACTAAGTATTGACTGATTCTAAATTAATCCTCTTTTGTAATTTCGATGGGATATCAACCGGGTAATTAACATTCCACTGGTACATTATATAAAGCACCATCAATTCCGCCACTTGTAGTGCTGAAAAGTGGAAATTCTAATAGCCGGGCAACTATATCAACAACAACATGTTAATTAATCTAAAACATTTAATTAGGAGGGAAAATACTTTTATAAAATGTCTCACACAAATGCAAAATATAAAAACATATAATGCTTTATATTTTTAAAAATTGCTGAAAACATTTACATATTCAAATTACGTAATGCTTTACAAACTAGCAAATATATGTATGCTTTTGTTTATCTCTTCCAAACAAATATTAGATCCAACATCATACAGTTTTTTTTAAATAATAACAATAAATTATCTTTCTCAATGTGGACATTTTTTATGTTAGGCATCCATAAAGGTTATTTTAATATATAACCTTAATGGTTATCCATTAAAATAAGATCTTTGAGATATATGCTAGTGGTTCCAAAATGATCTAACATACAATAAATTACTCTTTAGATCTTGTCTCTTGAGATACAACTACGGATAGATGCTGCATATCTGTCAAAGTGAATTCTTGGGGATTTTCAGATTCTTTTCTTGCAACACTTAAATCCAGCCCCTTATAAGTTCTCCCGAAAACGACACACGCGTGGTATGTATTTAAATTCCTTTGAACTGGCGACTGTTGTTATGATGTTAATATAGTATCCAATATGATTTAGCAAAACCATTTTCAATTTGGAACAGTTTTTACGAAAAAATTTGTTGCAAGTTGCAATCAATAAGAATTCTAAAACGTATTTTCATAGAAATGAAAGATTTTCGTTCGCTTTTTATTAAAAAATATTTTAAAGGAATGCTAAGTTAAACAGAATATGCTTATTTAGTAAGCTCTTATCTCCAGAGTTGATATGTTAATTTTAAGATATTTACTGCATTCAGTAAGATGGATATCTGCAAGAAGCACCTGAATATTATGCACAATACGCTTTTGAATGTTGGTATTTATGATTTTTATGATTTTCAAATAATAAAAAACAACCAACTTACATTGCCATTGTAAATTTCATAAAAACATTTTTGTAAATGAAATGAGTTTATTTCTTGATTACAAGACAAAAATTAATAAATCACAATCAAGAAAGGAATTGTTAATACCCAATAAGTGCTAACTATTTTATTACCATTAAAGTCTATGTATTATTCTGTCACTGTAATGTTCGAATATGCAAATTTTAAAAGTTTTGTGAAACAACAGTCTTTCTTAAAAAAGGACGAAGAATCGAAATTCTTAAAGCAATTGTGAATTCCCCCTCTAGTTCTCTGTCTCAATGTTGTTTTCCCTTTCAGTTTTATTCCCCTAGAGGTTTTACAGGATGTCTTTTCCATGTTTGTGGTTTTGGTTCCGGAAGACAGAGGGGAAGGAATAGAGAAAAAAGGGGTATGTATGTGTTAAACATTCCCTCTCCTTCTCCGGAGGGTCTTAAGCTTTCCTTCACTTTAGCCAAATTTCGTTTGTTAAAGTACTTGTTAAAAGTGCACATATCCACGAAATTTTCCAAGTTGTCGAATTTTGTTGCAAAAGTTTACTGAATTTGGATTGAAAATTTACCTTATTTTACTCTACCTTTGAATACTTTCATGTAAGCAACATTTAAGGTGAATTTAGTTTATTTAAAACATTTTTTTGAGTTGGTTTCTACATTGTTGTAAAAGCGAAAAATAGTTTTCGATGTAAATTGTTAAATTAACATAAAGAGTTATTTTTTGCAAAATTATTTTTAGTTTTATTTTAAAGAATTTGGCATAAAATCTGGTAACTGAAATTCGAGTCTAATCACCTGGTTTTTAAAATTTTATAACTTGCATTTTATTTTAAATACAAAATAAATTTAATAATTATCAAAAACTTTGGAATCCATTATCTGCATTTGATTAAATATTTGAAGTACATTTATGATATTGCATTTATTTCATCAAAATGAAATTACATAGAATTTCTTGAAAATATATTGGTGACACCACATGAAAGATTTTTTTATTTTTTTTTTATCAAAGAGTAGTTTGTAGATTGAATATAATAGATATTTTTTATTGTAATTATTATGATTTTAACGAAGAAATAAAGGAAATTTATAAATAAATTACAAATACTTTTTCGGGATAAATACACATATATATTTTCTTCTTGAAGTAAACAAAATTTGACTTAACATTTAATTTTAGTCCTATTGGTTTATAAATTTTATTGTTTATTATTGCTAGCTGCACATCGTAAAGTTTTAAACTTTTTTTTTAAGCTCCACCATTGGAAGATCTATGAATTGGAAAATAGGTTTGGCAACGTTACCAGTTTGTGCCAGCTGAATGAAATTATGAAGGTGAGAAAACCTTATGAATACATTGATTTTGCACATTTTTTTTCGTCGGTAGGCACTGGGTGACTAACTCTTCGCCATAATAAGACGGAAACTGCTACTCATTTAGCATTACCCAGTGGGCACCTGCGAACCAAGTCACGGAGGCGATTAGCCTTACCCATGTCACATCACCACAAAACCGTTTATAAGATGGGCCACATTCATCCATCCTCTTAGAAGAAAGGAAAAGGAAACATAGAGAGAAAGGAAACATCCATGC
>JAPDSC010027157.1:0-10277 GCA_026290005.1 Latrodectus geometricus
TTATAAGTTATTCTTCTCTCTGTTTATAAAGTAAATAAACAATATTAATTTTCCATATTTATGGAGTAACAGGGGTTTCAGGCTGCTTCTCAATGTGAACAGAATGCTGAACAGCAATGTGAGACATCGTTCGACGTGGGCAGCGAGTGGGAAGAGCATTCTCCCTCCCTTGGTTACTGGAGCTCCAAGAACTGGGGACGTGTCTACTTTAATTTGGGATGTCTAAAGCTTTCTTGTTTTGAAAGGAGGATGTCAGCTTGGGAATTCATTCCATTATTGACCATTGCTCAAAAATTACGAGGTGCTTGGTGATAATGGGGAATTCCAAATCCTTTGAAGCTAAAGTACAGTTCGGGACTCGCCTGCAGCACTCTGAACATCTAACATTATTGAAAAATATTAAAAAGTTGTGCGATATTATCAGTAATTTCACGAACCAGACTTAATAGGCAATGACACCATAGTTTTTTTCAGTCTAACTTTTATTTTTTATTATTTTAGTCTTATAAATTGATTTCCATGTGGAAGCACATAATATTTTAAATAAATATAGATTAATAGTATTTTTATAACTGTGCTCAAAGATTAAAATTAATTTAATAATGTTAGGAAGGTAGTATTTGATTGTAATACTTTTTAAATCCTGTGTATCAACAAAAAGTTGCTTTTCCATTTACTGTCCATTGCTTAATTGGTCACTTCCACAAAACACTTATAATAATTTTTGATCATTAAAAGTTTAAAAAGGAACATTTTTTCAATATAATTTCTCAGTATATCATAGTCGATATGGAGAAATTATTTACGCCAGTTTCATTTTGAGACCCGATTCAAGGCATTCTTTGTCAGATGGAAGTGACGGAAAAATATCAGAAGCATATTTAAGATGTGGGAAAATGCAAGAGAAACTTATTTAAAGTGAATTAAAATGATTCTGAACCACCATGTTTTCAGCAGCTGATCTGCCAGCCAAATAATTACTTACTTAGTCCCTCACTTATTACATTCCTTTTACTACTGTCATAATCTTTTTCTTAATCACACACTTTGTAGATAGTTACTTCTATACATATTTATATAAAAAAAGTTGTTATATATGTGTGTATATATATATGTCTTTTTTTATTATTATTAAGAAGATCTCAAACAAACAATTAAATAAATTTGATTGTTTTATCATGTATAACTGTATTAATCAAGAATTTTGTTTCCTTAATGTTTGTATGTAAATAATTGTATTCGTACAAATATTTTGTTTCTGTAAATTATTCTTTTCATTTAAATATGTAAATCAAGAAGTTGAATTTTTCTATTTTTTTTTTTATTAAAAATATTCATTGCCATGTATTGTACAATCCCGTGGGAGTACTTACTATTCCTTGAGTTAAAATTATTGCATAAAATTTATTTGTGTGTGCTAGAACTGTCTATTTGTTATGCAGATTAATTTTAGGCTCCAATCAATTTCACTATAAAATCAAGGTAAATGGCCCAGTGGCTACAAATCTACCAAACCTTAGACCTTAGACCAAATAATTATCACTCTGTGCAGCAGTTTGTGGGCTCGAACTGATCAATACTTCGATGTTTGTGGTTGAACCGGAGGACATGGTGCTAACAACTCAGCAGTTTATTTGGCTTCTAAAATGGAAGATTATAAAAATGACTCTTGTTCTAAATTAAATTCCTATCCACTACAATCTTATTGAAAATATTGATTCAACTATTGAATTTGCAAGCTGGCAGAACGCGTTGTTTATTCCTTTACCAAATCTTTAGCTTACTTATTATACTTAATTATGGGAAACATTTTCCATATTTAATTGAAATGCAATGTCCTATTTTGAATTTGATGCTTAAAATTTCTATGATAAAAGCAAGTAGTATATTTTAAGCATGAAATTTAAAAAATAGAAAGAGAAATTTAGAACTTACGAGGGTTTTCTTGTGTGACCTCTTCATAATCTTCAATTATCCATGAGCCGCTTGCCTCTAAAAATTTAAAATCCAGTGTTCATTACCAATGCATTCTAATCTCACATACCTTCATAAAAGTTTTAATTTTATTTTGTCATTTAGAACATAGAAGCAATGTAATTTAGTTACAATAAACATAATGACTTTAATAAAAAGGTTTCGAAAATAAATATTTACTGACTCCGTAACCCTACATTGAGAACTGAAGTTCTTTTGTCACAGCAAATCTAATATATGGAGTAGTTAATTAATAGTAGTTATTATTAGTTATAAAATAGTTTATTCACTTTGAGGATTTGTCTATTGGTGAATTGCTATTCTAGTCACATCCGACTTTGAACAAATGGATTCAAAAGAATTACCAACAGTCAGTTAAACAGATGGATCACAAACTAAAAAATGAACTGAAATAAGGCATGTAGCAGTTACTCCAACTGTTAACTTTAATTTTGGAACTACACACTACTCATGACAGCAGAACTAGATCATAGCACTTCACGCAAACAAAAAATTTTACACAATTTTTTCAAAAATTTGCGTCCTAATTAGCTAACTATTCATTACATTTCTTCCCACAATGTAATCAAGGAAGATAGCTGGGAATTTTTACTGGATTGGAAATATTGATTTTCATTCTCAAAACTTCCATTACATTCCAATTGTGAACTATTTTGTTCAAGTCTAATAACGACTGTTTCAAAAACATTTTAGGGCTTTTATCAAAATCTTTTAAAACTAATATTCGAATCGGGAAAAAACTAGCATTTTTACAAAAGTTTGATTTTTTTTTTTTTTTTTTTGGACACTATGAATTCCATATGAATCAAATTTCCATTTTTATGTAATTATATTTAAACCAAATTCCAATGAATGTATTGACACTAAACTGATATCTTTCCCACACTGAAGCCAATACGACTTATCTGTCTAATCAGCAAAATCATGGCAAGAGGCTGATCATTCAACTATTAGTTCAAAAAAATGGAATGGAAATCGAATGCACAGCTATTGAAATTTGTTTTTATTATTTAGTTGACGTTTCGGAAAAATTGTGGAAAACTCTTCAAATTTCTAAATACAGAAAAATAGATTCGTTTGAACAAGATCTCTAGAGGATATTTTTAACATTGCATATATTACAAACAGATATGAGTTACGTTCAAGAACCTAATTAATTTTCTTTTGTACGTTTTCTAACAGTTCGCTCTGCAAAAGTTTGTTATTCTAGCTTTTTGAAAAAGAGTTCAAATTAATGTGACTGACACTATATATATATATATATATTAACTATTAAATAAAAAAATTCATTATCTGTTTCAAATCTAACCTGAAAAATTTAAGTGAATATTTTTAAATTAACCTAGAAGAAACTTTAATGTAGAAGAAAATAAAACTTACTGCTCTTTCTTTCAGCTGAGGATAATTTTCTTTTTGCTAGAAAAGAAAATTACAAAATAGAGTATCCGATTTAACCTGGAATATTTAACATTTCTAGATCTTTATAAATGTTACATAAAATATGTTTGAAAGTTTTCCCTTGTTGTCTCAACACATAACAATGGATGGATGAATGAATGGATCCATCCATCCTAATATATATATATATATATATATATATTAGGTTTGGGAAAAAGAAATCCATTATTTTTACGTGAACGTATGTAACTTCTTTTGAATTGGCTTTGTAAAAAGGTTTAAAGCAGTTTTCATGTAGATTTTTAGGATTGCGCGTTACTACTGCTGACTTGCGGTTAACTTCGACCATTTTTGATATTTTACAGACATTTTCGACGATGCTGTATCCACATGCATCTCTAACGTCAAAAATACCCGAACGGAATAGACGAAACAAAAATTGTACGTAACTGGTTGTTACAGTCTTATACAGGACGATAAACACCTTTCACAATTTTAGCCACCTGGCAATCTTTTTCGCCGTTACAAGAGAAAAACGAAAATGTATCGAATTTTCTGTTTGTTGTCTTCCATTTTTAAAACCTTGTACTCGTAACTGAATTATACAAACAAAAAACCGCAAGAGGATATTTTAGTGTCAAATGTCACCTTTCCAACGAGCATAAATCCGAAATTGTTTGATATATACCTCACGAGATATCGATCACTACAGACGTCTACCGAAAAAATAACGGATTACTTTTTCCCCAACCTAATGTAACATTGCAGTGTTTTATTCGTTCATAAATTGATCATCTTTCGACGAGTAAAATCATTTTTCGACGAGTAAAACACATTTACCAAAGAAAATATGGTAATTCCATAAACTAATGCATAACACAAGATGAGCGAAAACGTACAGTTCATTCAAATGTACTGAATAAAAATCTGTTCTTTACTTTGATGTTTGATTAAATTTCAAGAGCTGTAGTTTTTCACATAAAAGCTAATTTGATTGAGCCAGCAATTTTAAAAGGATTCCATGCAACCACAAACACCTATTCCCAAACAGATTCGTATCCAAGACAAACTGAAACGAGGGTCGGAACACCTACCATTCATCTGCTAGTTAGTTTGTTAATAAAGATACTTATAAAATATTTAAGTAATTAACTATAATTACTATGCATAAATAAGTGAAAGGATTTAATGAAATTACTTATAGTAAATATAGTTAATGTTATAAGTAATTTCTTTAAATCCTTTCAGTGATGTGAATTTTAAGAATTATTGAAGTTGATTACAAAGCACGTTTTTGTTCAAGAACTGAAAAATGAAGACAATTTTATGTATGTTAAGGATTTGATACTTTTTATATATGTGATGTATATATCTATCTAAGTAATGTAAACATGATAGATTTCTTTTTTACTTTTAAACTTAAAACACAGTAGGTAGTTTCGAAAATCAAACATCTGTGGGATTAAAATTTTATTTGACAACTGTATCATACAAGCCAAAATGAAAAATTTATCGTAAAACGAGTTTTTATCGCGAAATTTAAAAAGCGCATATTACGCGAAACCAAAAGGTAAAAACATACACTAAGAAGAAAAATAGAAAAAAAATGCTAACTAAGAAAAAAATGTATACAGAAAAAGAGTAAAGTATGTTTTTATCAGAAAAACCAAATCTAGGAAAAAAGACAAAACATTAAAAGCAAATACAGATCTTAAAAATCAAATATATTTAAATGGTATGTTTCAACAAACAAGTAAAAATTTAACATAGTAATAGGGGGAAAAAATTAAAAATATTGTATAAAATTTGGTCGTTCATATAAAATTTGGCTTGCAGTTAAAATCATTTTACAAAAAGTTCACAAGAAAGATGGTTCATTGACACAGCTATATTTTATACAAAAGAATGATTGATGATTCGATTAAATAAATTAAAATGCAAGGATGCTCCAAGTCAAATAGAATGTTAAGCTCATTGTTTCTCCCAGATTCTTAGAAATATTTCCTAAAAGCATAAATTGAAAGAAATTAACTGTTTTATATCTCCATATATGATTAGTTGGAGATTTTGCCTTTAGATTTGCAGTCAGCAAGCTAATTACCAGTATAATACTGACATGTTTATACATATATATGTACATATATACACATACATATTATATATGTATATATTACACACACTTGTAATAGAAATTCATAAAGCTTTAGGACAGTTCTTTAGTGAAAAGATTTTAGTAACTAGGAAAGTCTTAGAAAAATGAAGTTGCTTCAGGCACTTCTACCTTTAGTGTAAATTGAAAATTCTAGATGGCGAAAACAGGTAATTACAAAGAGCACTTAGAAAGAACTTAATCAGTGTAAATACATCAAACATTAGTAAAGTTTATAATGCTGTTCATATAAATATTACTTACAGTGTGTCCCCTGGCGTTTGATCCATGGGTAAAAGGAAAATGTTATAAAATCTATAAATTAGCTTGAATATAGTGAAAATTTTATTTAGTAAGGAAAATACAGCTAAATAATCTACTTACAAGTAGAGAATAAAATGGAGGAATTCAAGACAGCAATCTGAATTGGAATCGAGATTCGATTAGCTTCCTATAAGATACTCGATTTCTTAGCTCAAGAAAGAAGAGAGATATTTCAGACTATAATGAAGAGTTGACAGATTTTTAATGACTGTTTTTAAAGGGAATAATTCCCGAAATTTAGATGCAAAGAATATAAGTAGCTATCTGTAGAGAGGCTGCTAATAGGTGAGGTATGAAATGACAAAATCCATTTACGTAGTGCCTTATAGTGAACTTATAGTCAAACTGATTCAGAATTATAAGCCACTATTATCAATAAAAACACTTATTAGCATATTAAGTTTCTTACCTTACCCCAACTTAACACAATGGAAAGAAAATCAAATTTTAAATTACCCCAATATTCTGAATCTCATTAACAAAACAAACATCCCGAGGACAAATACTGCGATAAAGATGGAGATCCCATTTTTCAGCAAAAAAGAATGCAACAGCTTTTAGTAAGCGATATCAAATTAATTTTATGACACTAATCCGCAATCTACCGTGGACATTAGAAAATGCAATATTTTTCTGGTTGGTTTTTTTTTTTTTTTTTCTTATGACAGCTGATCCAAAATGGTTCAGTTTCAGTGTTCAGATATTAAGAATTTAATTGAGTGCTTGCAACTTTTAACCTACGGATGGTTGGTTGGGTTTACTGGCGCAAGGTCCAAAAAGGACAAGCAGCGCCATTTAACCAGCAGAATAAGCATAGTTGATGCAAATTATGGAGCTTAAAATATAAGGTAATATAACAGTTTAAGTAACATGCTTTTAGTGATTAGGAAATGCTGTGCTGTGTGTGACCAATCCACAAAATATATAAATATTTGGACTGAATTTTTATTTAGAAGTGAAGTAAGCAAATTTACACTTAAACGTTACAGAAACGGAAATAAGTGGTTATTCTCGCACTTTCTTTATTCCTTTTTTGGTATTTCATAAAATATTTTGCTATTCAATTTGATTTATACATATTATTGAACTATTGAAATACAGGCAGGAAATATAAAGTGTTTGGTAATTATTTCTTCACCAATTCGGATGGTGATATAACGCACAGAATAAACATTTTAGTCTTTAAATCCCAGAATCTCTTCTTAAGACGAAAATAAAATTATACATTTGAAATCAATTCCAATAAAATTTTGTCATTTGTGAAATGATTATACTATAGATATACCTCTAACATAATGTAGACAACAGATTATTGCACAAAGTTTCTGCCAGTTTATCTGTAGATAAAAAAATTTTTTATACATAAAGGATCCTTATTTGAATCTTTTATATTTCTACACTACTGGCCATTAAAATTGCTACACCAGGAAGAAATGCAGATAACAAAATGATATTTATTAGACAAATATATTATACTACAAATAACAAGTGATAAAATTTTCAAAACATTTGGCTGGATAGATCTTGAGAAATCAGTACCCAGAACAACCACCTCTGGCAGTAATAACAGCAGTTATACGCCTGGGCATTGAGTCAAACAGAGATTGGATTGCATGTACAGGTACAGATGCCCATGCAGCTTCAACACGATGTCACTGTTGATCAACCGTAGTGACTGGCATTTGGTGACGAGCCAGTCGCTCGGCAACCATTGACCAGACGTTTTCTATTCGTGAAAGATCTGGAGAACGTGCGGGCCAGGGCAACAGCCGAACATGTTCCGTATCAAGGAAAGTCCATACTATACCGGCAACATGTGGTTGGGCATTATCCTGCTGAAACGTACGGTTTCGCAGGGCTCGAATAAAGGGTAGAGCCACGGGTCTTAACAAACCAAAAATGTAACATGCACTGTTCAAAGCACCGTCAATGCGAACAAGAGGTGGCCGAGACGTGTATCCAATGGCGCCTCATACCATCACGCCAGGGGATGGGCCAGTATGATGACGAATGCACGCTGCCAAGTGTGCGTTCACCACGATGCCGCCAAATACGGATGCGACCATCATGATGCTGTACACAGAACCTGGATTCATCTGAAAAGATGACGTCTCACCATTCGTGCGCCCAGGTTCATCGTTTATCACCCCATTGAAGGTGCTCTTGTCTATGACGCAGCGTCAAGGGATGCCGCAGCCATGGTCTCCGAGCTGAGAGTCCATGCTGCTGCAAACGTCGTCGAACTGTTCGTGCAGACACTTGTTGTCCTCCAAACGACCCCGTTCTCACGGCTCGTGACGTGGTTGCACGATCTATTACGGCCATGCGGATAATATGCCTGTCTTCTCGGCTGCCAGTGAAAAGTGGCCGTTGAGATCCCGCATGGCGTTCCGTATTACCGTCCTGAACCCATTGATTCCATATTCTGCTAACAGTCATTGGATCTCGACCGATGCGAGTAGGAATACTGAGATAAGATAAACCGCAATCCCGGTACGCTACAATTCGACCTTTATCAAAGTCAGAAACGTGCTGGTACGCATTTCTCCTTCTTACACGAGGCATCACAACAACTTTTCCCCAGGCAACAACGTTCAAATGCAATTCGTGTATGAGGAACCAGCTGAACAATTTCCTCATTTAAACACAATGTAGATGTCGCTACTGGGGCCTGCTTTGTCTGAATGTGCTGAAAAGCTAATCATTTGCATATCACAGCACCTTCCTCTTGTCATATAAATTTCACGTCTGTAGCATGTCGCCTTCTTGGTGTAGCAATTTTAATGGCCAGTAGTGTATACTCAGAGCTGACATTTGTTTTCATATGTCCTGAACTTTTTAGCGATAGCTTAAAACAAAGCTTTAAGTACACAACTTAAGAAATAGACCCGTTTTTCTATGACATAAGTTTTACGGACTCTGAATCCAAAAGAAATGTGAGTTCTTGGAGTCTTTGCTTTTTTATAAATGGCAGTTAGATTTAGAATTTCGTCACTCAGTTTATCCAAGACATTTTCAATAGTAATGGAAAGCAATGGAGTATAATTATGCAGAAAATTAATACCCATTTGGACATTAATACTTTGTACTTTTGTTAAATAAGGAATTTATAAACTGTCTATTTACAGATTTGCTCAAAGTTTACATTCAGAAAAATTTCAGTAACATGAAATCAAATTAATTCAAAGTATCATGCTCCTCATATTTTAAAATTATGTTTAAAAACTACGTAGTTTAAATCAAAATATTTCCATATTACACAATATTTTTTTTATCCAGATATGTTATAATGGATATTAAATAACTTTTTAATTATATTTAAGAAAACAATTACTTCTTTCTGGATACTAATTTAAGACCTAACATAAATTGTTCACTTTAAAATTGCCGTTTTTAGAAAACTATTAAGCTATGTAAAAATAATCACAAGATCACCAATTTTGTATTGGTATTTTTTTTTTTTTTTTTTTTAATGGCAGAGTGAGTTAAATATCTTTCCAATTGAATCAGATAGCCCGAATTCAAAACTGGACGAAAATTGGAAGAAAACAAGAGGAAAAAAGTTAAATCCTTGATATTAGTTCGTCTGTTAAAGCTCTACAATGCACTTTCTGAAGACAATGAAAAAAACCAATGTCAAAAGGCATTTTTTAGTTATAGTAGTACAAGCTTACTAGTTTGATTAAAAAAAAATCTGTGGAATGAGTTTTAATGTCTGGTCATGTGTCAAGTAACTAAACATTCAGAAAGTTAATATTTATTGGTAGTGTATTAACTTAGTGAGTTTTTTTGCAGAGCTTTTCATTTTTATATTACATATAATAGTTTTGAAATTAGTTTTTTCAATGTGAATTAATCAAATATGCAAGTGCTTATACACCCAAGGCTAACACACATGATTAAGCATGAATTTGCCATTTATTAAATCAGCAAAACATTGTGCTGTATGGCTAAAGCAATTCTATAACTATATTTCTACATTTTTTTTTATGATATATAATACACTAAAATAAAATCTGTTTGGAATTTACCTGACGTACATGGCTCATTTGGAATGAAAACATCATCATCATCAGAAATTGGAAGCCCAATGGGATCTGAAAGTTTTCAGAATATAAGTTCAAGAAAAATTTGTCGTTTACATGATAATTAGCAACACTTTACATCATCGTAGTGTTAAATATATTTGTCTAATATGATTGAAGTTAAAAAAATGTGATAAATTCTTAGTATAAATTTTTCTGACTCTGGAAATATTTATACTTGTTAGTTTACAGATCTGAACCTTTTATAAAAATGTATGCATAAGGGGAAATTCATTCAGGATTTAAAGTCAATGCTAAAAATTGCCCATTGTTCAAAAAATTCAAATTATGGAGGATTAAAATTACGAATCTTGCATTAATAAGTT
>JAPDSC010027167.1:0-11333 GCA_026290005.1 Latrodectus geometricus
TTTTGTCGATAACAAAAGAAATAGTTGAAAAGCTTAAGTATTAATATAAATACAGCAAGATTTAAAAATCTGCTGTCATAATCCTCTATCCATGCAAAGCAGTTGTGTCTAACAAATAAAAAAAGGAATGAAAAATTTTCTGGATTTTTCCTTTCGCCTTTTAATATTTGAATAAAAACAGCCTTAAGCTGTGCTTTCTCCTTCACAGTTGCATCAAAATACTATTACGACCTGGATCTGAGATTGTCATATATAATCTCCTACTATATATTTCGGCGAAGGATTAGCGGTCTATCCGAAATTAAAATTTTTCTTACCGCATGTTTTTCTTTCATTAAGAAACCGCTGTCAATTTTCTGTGTAGACTCCGCCTTTTTTGAATCATGGCTGTGATTGGTGAAAACACTGATATTTTTTTTGACATAGCATTAAATATATAGTAGTCAAAACATAATAGCAGTCTTGCCTAACTTAGCAGTTTGTAAGATTAACTTTATAATGTATTATATATTTTAAATTTATTAATTGCCTTTTTTCTTCTAGAAGATTTTTAAAATAATCTCTGTGTGGGTTCCCCCCCCCCCTTACTTGCAAATGCCACTTTACATTTGTTCGTAACGGAAGTATTCATGAAAAGATATTTTTTTGTAAGATACATGCTCGTTAATGTTATAATAGATTATTTAAATAGAGATTTTAAATGAATGATTACTTTTTAATTTAGAAAAGAGCAGTACTGTATTTTATGTATAAGAGTTTGTGTGTATGTACTTTTAGTCTATATTTAAAAAATTATTTTAATGTTAATACAATACAATACTACTTTTTTTATTTTGTATTGAGGAATATAAATAATGGTTGAATTTTGATTTGAACAGAAAAAATAATTTGATTTTGCTGCAAATAATTTTTTATACATGAACGACCATGATTATATACCAGTAAAAGAGTTGAAGGTACCCAAATGAAAAATATGTGGGATTACAGTCTAAAGTGAAAATTAATATTTTACTTAAATTACATGCTTGCCAATAAAATAATTGTGTACTACTAACTATCATATATGTAGAGAGAGAGAGCATAGGCAAGAAAATCTTTGAATTTTTCTTCTTCGAAATTAAATAAAATATTGTTTATTTATAGCATATTAGTATGTTGACAAAATTTAAATTACAATTTGATCGTTAAATATTTCATATTTTTTCTGAAATATGAAATATTAATCTTTTTAAATTATCAATTGCTCGATGACAATATTTTTCAGTTTTAAAAGAGTAAAATATTTTACTATTAAGAATAAATTGTTTAACATTTTTATACTAAATTCTTCTTAAATGCTCTAAAAGCAGAGGCAAAATACTTCGTCTCTGCTGACAATTTCTTTATTAAATTATAGGAAATAAAGTATTGTTTTTTTATTAATTTGTATTATTTGAATGATTGTAAGCATAGTTAAATCGTTTAATTATATCTGCTTCAGAAGAGAATGAATTCTTGCACCAAATAATAGTTTTACAGCCGTCGTTTTATAATTTGCAAGTTACTGGTCAAGAAAGAAATTTTTTTTAAAATAATAATCGATTATTTACTTTAGAACAGTTCAAAAATATTCTCTTTCAATAAAAGTAACAAATATGTGAAATGACTATTCGCAATATCATGCATAATAAAAAATCAAAATGGCTTTAAAATATTCGAATAAAAGCGAATGTTCAGATTACAGATAAATTTTTGAAGAAAAAGAATTTATTCTTCCTCAATTTGATTTGCAGTATTTGCTTATAACTTATCAAAAATCATCAATATCTCCAAATTTCTCTCAATGGAGGTTCTGTGATTTGTATGAGATAATTTCAGTTCTTTGGGTATTATTAGTTTTATCTTTGTGTCGACCAATATGAACAAAGGATCATATCAAGGTATTCTAAAAATTCGTTCAAAGAATGAAATTCAAATGGACTCTTGAATCAAAAGTATCAAATTAATTCTTATTTGGAACTTTTTCCCTTTTCGTCTCAGTATTTAAAGACAAGCATAATTTA
This sequence comes from Latrodectus geometricus, assembly GCA_026290005.1. Lineage (NCBI taxonomy): Eukaryota > Metazoa > Arthropoda > Arachnida > Araneae > Theridiidae > Latrodectus > Latrodectus geometricus. The sequence goes on from JAPDSC010027167.1 coordinate 2,043, forward strand.
GTTGAGGCAAAAATGTCTTGCATTAGCCTGCAAAAATCGTTGATTTAATTCGTTCAAAGAAATTTTAGGATTGTTTGGTATGTAATCGATCATCAAATTCCATATAAAATGAAGCTGTTACCCAACTAATTTAACCACTTTTGATGCATGATTTAATTAGAATATTCATTGATTCTGTATGATTCACTTAAAGAAACAAAAATAGTTTTAATGCTCGTTAAAAATAAAAGTATTATCGTAAATTACTCCGAAGAAGATTTAGTGCAAGTGATTCAAGTTGACACCAAATCAAAAATATGCTTCCATGATTACATTTTATTCTTATGAGAACTATATGTTTTTATTGAATTTTTATTTCTTGGTACCCTTTTTATTACTTTCATCACTGCACCACAGAAGAGAATATTTGAAACATTATTTTAGATTTTGTAGTAAAAAAAAAGTGAATGTTAAAGTATTTCATTTCTTATGTATTTTTATAGTTATGCACATTTGACCTTGAATAACGCTTTTATTTACTTTATATAATTTTAATTTGCTGTTAATTGTTACAATTTATAATTACATCAATTATAACTTCTAGCAATAAATTTTTCAGTTTAATGCCTTTAATTTATGAGTTATTCTGAATTTCATATTCGTATTGTTTTACAGGATTACACAAAGCACTTTTTAGATTTCGTGATAATTTATACTTTCAGGATATATTCCAATCGATATTTTTGTTACATTCTTTGAATTACAATTCTTTAAATATCACAAAACTAAATCCAGGATCTAACATTAACTAGAATATTTTATATTCATAATTGTTGAGTTATATATGTTAGCTTTATTTTTTTATTTCTCTCATACTAAAATCTTTGAACTCATTCTTATAAATAGGAATCCTGTAGCAGTCACCTGTTCTTTGTGTGATGAAAGTAAAATTATATTTTTATAGATTTAACATAGTATTTTTTTAAATAACTGACACAATTGATAGTTTTGCTCAGTTTTTGGGTTTATAAGTCCAAATTTATAAATTGTGATATTATTATGAAAATAGTAAATATAATTTTCTAAATAATTCTTTGCCTTATAACTCGATAATTTTTTCTGTTTTATTAATGTTTTTAAGAAGTGAACTTTTTTTATATATATAAAAAGTCTAACGAGTGTAGTCTTCTTTAATCTACTACATTAAAACAAAGTAATGATAAAAAATGTTAAATCATAAGTTTCATAGATTAAGCATTGAAAATATAAAGATCTAGAAGTTCTATTAAATAAATGCATTTTTAACTTGAGAAATTATTTTTTTGTCTTAAAAAACTCAAGAAAAATGCTTGAATATGATACATTACTATATTTATATTAAAATATAAATTTAACTTCAAATTTATAATATTTTTTTCAACTGTTCTTTTAAATAAGATATTTATGAAAACAATTTTTAATTTTTTTTAATTCATAATATTTCATTTTTTTTTCTTTTCTTTTTTGAAAACTGTTTGTTTTTGATAAATTGTTGTGTGAATTTTGAATTAATAAAATTCTTCACGCCATATAAGAAAATATATTTTGCTGTAAAATATTTTTTTGAAAAAAATTATAGTAAAATTTTAAAGCTTTTGTAAAATTTTATTCGTTTTAATAAGTTATCAGTTAAATTTAGAAAATGATTTACGGCTACTTCATTTTTATCTAATATTTACGATTGCTTTGCTTACGAATTTTTTTAAAAATTTATTTGATTATTTACTTTATGCTATTAATTTTATATGAAGGTACTACGGAATTTTCAGTATGTTACCCATGCGTAAATATAAGTAAAAAATTTTATATTAATATTTTATTTTTAAATAATATACCCCAGTGATTATTTCTCAAGTTAATGGTATATATCAATATTAACACAAATTAAGATATTTTGAGATGTTAATATTTTACTAATTTTCAGAATTCAAAAGTTCTTTTTAATTCACCAGTTCATTTTTTTAATAAAGAATTATTTAAAATTTTATTACTAAATGTCGTCCGAATTCAAGATTTTTCTGATTTCTCGTTCTCCTTTCCAACGTATTCTTGTCACCAGTTCGACTTGATGTTGTTTTATTTAAGATTAAATTGGGGGTTTCCAAAATTTGTCTCTGGTTGCCAATATTTATTGCCGACAAAATTCGTTCTTTTAAATCTTAAATTTAAAAAATAAACTAGATGTACTTTTATTTCAGTAAACTGTTCGATTTTTATCATGTTATATAAGTATTCAAAAAAATGGATGTCTTTTTTAACGTAGTACGGTCCTTTTTGATTTTTATGATTAAATTTATTGAGGTCTATACTTCTTGATTTTCTAACTAGATTCTTCTGTAAAATGTTACTTTAATATTTAAAAAATAACCAAAATGTAATTTTGCATTAAAATACAAACAATTTACTCAATAATTGTTTTTGTGGCATTTTTCAAATTAAAAAACAGATTTTTTTTTTTTTAATTCTCTAGAGTCTTTAATAATTTGTCATTAATATTGCTTGCATCGGTTAATTATCTTTAAAAACCATTATTTCTATATTATGCTATACAAAGACGAACGGGATCGTAATTTTCGTGCGTATACCTTCTCCAGGGCGCGCGACAGTCGTTTTCCCTGCCCAGCACCATGTCGCCACGCTACAAATCGATATTTGAATGTGGGGTTACTTCTTTCTCCCCAGAATTCCTTGCGTTTTCCCGAGGTTTTCTTCTAAAGGGGAACTGTGAGTGAGCCCCATATCCGACAATCAACGAATCATGATCACCATTTACAGGTATTGAAATCTCCATTCCTCAAAACTGCGCCAAGAAATCACTGAAACTTCTTCACGCGTCTCATGTCAACTTTTTCAATAACTTTAAAACGGTGACAAATTTATGGATTCATTCATATTTTGGGGAAAAACGATTTAATTTATTTTTAAATGTTATTGTTTGTTTATTATTTTTTTAAAGTTTTGAACATATTTACTTTTTAGCGATGTTTGTGATGATCATAAAAACTAATGAAAAAAGTTTATTCGATCATTTATATTTTTATTTTAATTAATTTTCAATTGTGCAATTTTGTGAAACTCATTTTTCAATGAATAACATAAATTTAGATCATCAGTCTGATCAAATTATATTTATTATCAACTATTTTCTTACATTTTTAGGTGCATATGAATTTTTCACTATCATTTTTATATTTTTAATTAGAAAATTGATTAAAATTCTGAATTCTTTTCAGTATAGATAAAAATTTTTGATGTTCCTAGTTTGTGTAAATTTAAAAAAATATCTCTATAAATTTTCCTATAATTCTGTGTAAAAATTTAAATCATTATAAAATTTTAAATATTATTTATTCTTTTAATATTATTATGTCTTATAAAAATTTAAAAGAAGTCAGTTAGAAAAAAAAAATTGTTTATCAGTTTTGATAATCTTTGCTTACCAATTCTCCTAGAATTTTCTTCTAAAAATACTAATTGTTTTTTCCTTTTTGTGGGTTTTACTTCTCACAAAAGGATCTTATTTGATCACAAATGATTTAGATGTCTTGTTTTCTTTTTCAGTGTTAAAGAAAGCCATCAAATTGCAGAAGCCAATCAAGAGAAGAATGCCAAGATGCGGGAAGCCTTAGGAATCAGTCCATTTTTCATTGAAGGAAGTTCATTGGATCCTGAACGTAAAGCTAAAGAAGCAGTAGCAGCTGCTGCTGAAGAAGCTAAAAAGAAATATACGTATGTATGCACTTTTACTTTTTAAGTTATGAAAATGTGCATTTTTAAAGAAGAAATCTGAACACATGAAAACAAATTCTCGAAACTGTCTTTGAAAAGAGTTGAAAAGTCTTAATTTTTTTAGTATAATTATGCATTTATTAATATTTTGTAAATAACCATTTGTAAATGATTTTTTGTCCAAAGAGTGATACATTACTTTTTATATTCGTATAAATATAAATTAATTTTGACCAGATTTTAATTGAACAGCTTGTCATTGTAATCTGCAATTTTAGACTTAAGAATATTATTTCTTAGTTAAGCTGATATCATTATCACTTCTGTGTTAAATTTACTACAAATTTAACAAAATAAATGACTTGATAATAAAATCTTTAGTAATCTGAAATGCGGAACAAAATTACACTCTAGTATTTTATTTTTATTTTTGCCATTTTGAACTAAAAAATACATAAAATAGTTTTTTTAAAAAAATGTTTATTAACCACAAATAATTTTTAGTTTCTAATTACCTCATTCATTTAAAAAATATTAGTATTATAATATATTCATTATGCATAAAATCTGTTGTGTGTGTGTCACAGTATTATTTTGTAATATCATGCTAGAACAGATTTTATTTGCTGCATGTTAAATTATTTTATTGTGAATAGAAGTACTTTATATAAATATTTTTATAAATCTGTTTGTAATAAAATAAGTTTTGTCTTTTGTTTTGGACCTGAAATTGAAATTCGATGACATTATTTGTAAGTATTTTTGCTGAAGTTCATAAAATTATGAAATAAATAATTTAATATTGTTAATATTTAATACATTATACAATAAATAAATTTTCGAAAATGCTGCTACACTTTGGATTTTACATATAGTTTAGACTAAAAAATTTAAAAATAATTGCTTTAATGTGTGAAATAATTGTATGTTTTGTTTTTAATGTAAATTAATTTTGCATTTATAATAAGTACTATAAACATTTATTAGTGCTGTATAAAACACATACAATTGGTAATGTATTTTAATTAATATAAAATATAATTTTTTTAATAGGCTTATCCCTGATTCTAGTAGTGATTCTGCCCCTGAAAAATCGCAAGAAAAGGATAAAAATAAGAAAAGGAAGAAAAGAAAGTCACATAGCAGTCGAGAAAAGTATGTGATTTGTTTATAATGATATCTTATAAAAGAAATGCATTAGTCTTCAATTTGTAACTTAAATTGAATAATTAAAATTGTATTTGTGGTTAAAAAGCTTTTTTTTTTTTTCTTTTATTTTTTTCTTTCATCAAAGAAAATTTATTTCCTTTAATAAAATTCTTATTATGAAATATAGAGGAAAATAATTACTGTACCATTTACATTGTTCAAAATAGTATAATTCTCTGAATACAGTGTTACACTACAATTAATTTTTACTTAAAAAAACCCCCTTCTTTTCCCCTATCATTTTTTGTGGTTGCAAATTCTATGTCCTTGATAATAATTACTGTCATCATTTACATAAAACTTGTTGGTGAAATTTTTTTGATAAATAAATATAATCATTAAATTTCTCCACCTCTCACCCCTAGATATACTTTGGAATTTGGTGTATTTCTTGGAGTTTAAATTTTTTAAACTATTTATTCAAATCTGTTATCTTTAATTGTGAAAACATGATTAGCTACTTAATACATTTTTTAATAAAAAAATGCATGCAATTAATCATTCCAAAATGGTTTATTTCTTTGACTGGTAATTTAGCTTCATGCCAAGATATTTTGATTTTGCAAACATAATAAATTGTAATGTAGCTTGCATCTTAAAACATCATTAATTTAGAATCTTGATTTACAATTCTCTTGATTCACATACTTTTGGAAAACTGAAAATTTTATTATAAAATATTTTTCATCAATTTAAAATGCAAGCAAAAATTTAAAATTGTAATTACTGTAAAAACTCTTTACTGTTATCAATATGGTAATATGCATACTAAATCTTAGCACAACAAAAATCCAGTAAACTATAAGTAAGTATATAGCATGCATGCAATCAATATTAAATAATTTCATAAGGAAACTAATATACAAAAAATGCTATGTACTGTATGATAAACATTGAGCAAATAAAACAATTTTATCCTATGCTACTACAGATATCTCATATTTTAATGTTTAGTAAAATCAATTTCTGTTTTCTTTAGTTTTTACAAAATTTCTCAAATTTTACAAAAAAATTTGATCTAATCCATAATTAAAACTTTTCTATATTTTTTATTAAGAAAACTGAAGAATTATTTCAACCAAATTATTAGTTTATGTGTAAAGTGCTCATAATTATAGGGGAAATTGCTCTTGCTGGAGTTTGTTTTTATAATTTAATGAAAATATTAAATTTGAATAAAATATTTTTTAAAAATTGTCATTATGTTAATTAATCGGTTCTTTTATATAAAATTGAAAGAGAAATTAAAATTTTGCAATAATTTAATTTCTCAGTAAATTATAATTTTATGCATAATAAAATATATATACTTATTTATGTGTTTTTTTTTTTTTTTCTGGAATTATGTCATAAGCTTAACAAAAATCTATTCAGTCATTCAAAATTCACAGATCATTTTTAGTTGAAAATTAATGTGAACATTTTTTACATTTTAAAAACACAATCTTGTTTTAATTTAAATTATTTTACTAGGACTGAATCGGTTTCTAAAAGGAAGAAAAACTTGAAAAAACACAAAAAAGATCGGTAAGTATAAATGAAATTATTCTTTCTTTTCTTTTTTTTCACTTCAATCACTGTCAAACTCTTGTTTATTTTATAACAGTTATGAACTTTTACTTTGAGTTGATTTGTTATCTTCATACTGTACAAATTATTCACCATAAAAGAAACTTCTCGAATGGAATTTCAAATATCAAGTTAAACAAAATATTTAGTTTTTCTTTTTAAGTTCTTTTTCAAAGTTTTAAAAAATGTCTGGATATGTTAAGGTGGCATACCTTTGTTAAAAATGTTCTCACAGTATGTATGGAAACAAATCAATCTGGTAAAATGTTGAAATTGTGAAACTTACTTTAGAAAAAAATTTTGTTCACAACTCCTAACATTTTAATTTAAGTCACTATATTTATTCCATTCTATGTGATTATCTATTTCATTTTATATTATTATATGAGCTATCTTATACATAAAATTAATGTTAAAAAATATTTTTCTTTCACTTTACATCAAAATATATAAAAATGTTTAAATTTTAAAAAATGTTTATACTGCTAATAAAACTCTTAAAAATCTCACATTCCATTTCACATGCTAGAAAATAAATAAATTAATTAAAAAAGAGAGATATAAAAAGTGCATATTTGATTGACCTGTTCTGAAAGGTTTAAAAATATATAGTACAGGATATTTTTGTTTGCTTTAAGAGTATTTTCCTTAATCAATATTGAAAAATGTGTGTGTTATAATCCTTAATTTTTTATCTAATATATTATTAAAAAGTTAATTTTTCACATGCAACTGTTTAATTTTATAGGTATAAAAACAAATTGGAATTTTATATTTTACTTTTTTTTCTCACCCGACAAAATCAAATTATGAAGTATTTAGTAAATACATGACAAAATTAATAATTATTCATAATAAATTCTACATTTAATTTGAAGTTTAAGTTTAACACATTTTAAAAAAAATAAATATGTGCTGAATACATTTTTCTGCTTTTCATTATTTTTCGTCTTTGATTTTGAATTTTTGAAATTATACTCTGGAGTTAAAATAATGTTTTAGGAACAAATAGTAAAATTGGTTGTAGGAATTCATTGTGATTATATAAAATCAATAATACATTGATCAACATTGAAATTGAAAATTAAGTAGAAATAATTGCATGAATGTGTGTTTATAAGAATTTTTAGACACTCTGTTCTTTACAAAAAATTAAGAAACAAAATATTTTATATAAACTCAATTGCTTCAAAATAGTATAATCACCATGTATTGAAATTCAGGCTGTTATCCTCTGGCATCTTTTCATAAATATTGTAATCAATACGTAAGAATTTTACTCACACACATATAAAATACTTTTATATTGTAAGTATTTTGTCTCAGAATAATCTTATTGTTAACATCTTTACAATTATTGACCAATGGTGTTCCATAGTGGTTACGGAGCAATTATTCAGAATGTGTAGCTGGTCATAATAAACTGTAAATTGTACCCAAATAATGTACAATATGATAATCAAGTAATGATCCACTTCTTATCCTTGTTCTAAATTTTTCCTTTAAAAATTCGTTATGCAACCATCTTATAATATTCAGCTGTCAGTATACTAAAAGTAAAAACTATTTCTAGTTTCCATACACATACTATCATTCCACATCCTTATTTCAGTAGATGTATGATATTCTCTCATGAAGAGTTATTTTATTCATCATGAAAGAATATTTCTTTGATTTGTTCATACCTCTTTGAACTTTTTGGATCATTGATAGTGGAAGAAGAATATTGCTCATAAAATCTCAAAACCACTCTTCCAGTATAAAGAATTCAAACTCTCTGCTGAATGGTTAGCACTGTGGCTTTCAATTCAACAGCTTGTATATTTCCTGCTCAGGCATGAATATTCATTATAATTCAGAATTCATTTTAAACTATGAATTCTAATCAAATTAGTCCTCATATGCAAAATATAATCATAGTTTAACAAACAAAGCATAGTTGTCAATGAAGATTATTCTCTATTGTAAGCTTTGTGCTGTCTTGTAGTAAAGGCTTCTAATTTATTAACATGATGATTTGGAATTAATGGAATACTTGTACTAGCTCATAGTTCAATATCTTTCAAAACATTTCAATAATTTGTGTAGACATTAACCTCTTGGAGTAGACAAAGAAGATTGAATTTTAATTAGATTCAATGCATATTCTTTAAATCTGACATTTTCATCATGAAGATGTTAGCTTATGACTTGTACTATAATATGCGTTCAAATTGAAATTAGTTAACAGTATTTACATTTTAGTCCATATACTTAGTGCAATTTATTTAGATTTATAAACTAACATCTTTCTTTGCAAGCAATTTATTCCAAATTTTTTGTTGATTTATAAATATTTGTATGTTTGAAGCAAACTACGATATATAAAGCACTAAACCTAATTTGATTTGACAGAATTTTGTAGCTTTCTCTTGTGTCCCATAAGTCACTTATTAGAATTAAATGCTTGTGACTGTGGTAATATGCATATATTAACTATATCTACTCTAGAAATTTCCATTATTTTATAATTTTTTCTTGATATTCCAGTTTCAGTGTTGAGCAATGTATCTATGTTACTTAAAGATTAATAATTATTCATTATTTTAATATTAATCTACATTTACTTTACTGTATGTAATTTTTTACTGTGGTTATAAGTATGAAATTTTACTGTTTTGCATGCATATTATGTATAAATTGGCTTCAATATATTACAAATAACACTTAAAGGTAAAAAAAAAAAAAAGTTGATGAGACGCTATGCATGTTTTTGTATTAAAAATG
>JAPDSC010027169.1:0-24269 GCA_026290005.1 Latrodectus geometricus
AAAAAAAAATATTCATTATAAAGAAGATTGGAAATAATTATTACTTTATTTGCATATTTTTAATAATTTACTTTTCAAGAAAAAGAGTTTACAAGGAATTTTCCATCAGTATATCAATATATATGGTATATCAATATATATAAATCAATATATATGGGAATATGCGATGCATACTTTTAATGAAGAGTTTATTTTATATTAAATTAATAATGAAACTGTGGTGGACGAAAATTTAGAAATAGAAGAATGTTAGAAATAACCATTTCTTTCTTATTAGAAATAACACAATAATTTTTAACTTTATTCTTTAATATAATTTATTTTTATAATAATTTTAAGAACGCTAATTTTAAAGGTTTTGTTTCCTTAGAATTCGAAAAAAAAAGTGTCTACACTATTATACACTTTGTAAAAGCTTTTCACTTTCAAAGAGTATAAAGATACTGCTGTCATATAAATAATAAATTGTCATATAAATTAAGATAAGTAATAATTTTTTATATTAACTGTAACTGAGTACTAATGTTACATTTGTGTGGCGAATAATCAATGACTTGAGTCAAAACTTATTTAAGACAAGTTACTCGCTTGATGCGCATAGTCAGAATATTCCACGGCAGTCGTCTTTCTTTAATGATGCTAAGTAGAAAGAGCATTAAATCAATAAAACCACTTTAAGAAAACTCTCCCAACACGTGAGGAGTTAAGAAACCGAACTCAGTTAAAATCAATATTAAGAATATGGAAGACACAGTTGAAATTTTTTACAGCTTACAAAATATCCTCCCGTTCGCTTGATTAAATGTTTAATCTAAGAAAAAGAAATGCATTTGTTTGTTCTATTTGTTCTTTTCATTCTAGTTGACGTGAATTATTCCCCCTTGCTTTTGTAAAATCCCTAAGCTGCGCGGGCATGTTTCCCCAATCGATAACAAAACATGCGCTCTCTTAACGTTTCTATGTCTGTCCCTCCGATACTTTTCCAATCAAGAAAAACAGGGAAAAATATTTGAATGACATGATATATGTTCCCTCTTCAATAGTTTATTACCTTGAGTTCTTTTCTTTAGGCTTCAATTTTTTTAAAAATTAATAATATTTTGATTTAAAAATTAGCAATTTTACGATTTAATTTTAATATAATTTATGTTCTTACATTTTAACATAGATAACTGTAAATTTATTGGAATAAAAACAGAGAAAAAGCAAAATTTAAAATTGGGATAATCTTTCAAGCCATTATTAATACCTTTAATTAGCTCCTTAACACATTTTAGTTTAGAAAGATTTTATACTAGTTCATTAACATATTAATTAAAAAAAACTTCATAATTCCTTAATTTTATTTTTATTACCATATCATAATTGCTTTTATTTAATGACACATAACTAATATTTCCCAATGCTATTCATTTCACATAGAGAAAACTAATGAAATGGTATTTAATTGGGATGTATTAAAGCGTAAACGAATTTTGAACCAACATTTCAGAAATAAAATTAAATTATCTTAGATTCAAATTTAAATTCAATAAAAATTTTAAAAGATATTTCAATAATTTCATAAAAACATTTTTGTGAATATTCAAGCATAATTAATTTAATTAATGTGAATTAAATTCAGTGACATTTATTTACGTGACTTTTAAGTTCCCGATTACAAAAGAAATTTTGTTAATTTAATAAATTTTCTGTTGGTTGAATCTGTACCTAATAAAATCAGCTTTCATAGAAGTTCTAAAAAAATACCTTAATAATTATGAAAATCAAACTAAGCAAATTTTGCATTTAACAGAAATCGTAATCATGCAAAATTGTATTTAATTTCTTGACAATAATGCTCATATTATATTTTGGAATATTATTTAAACTTCTTTAGATATTAAAGAAGAAAATTGTAGTTTAAGAAATAATTTAGGTATTTTAATACTCTTGACTGAATGTTTAAACAATTTTTAATGAATGTGTTCTATTTTTTGCAACAAGATAGCAACAATAATTTGTTGATTATTAGAGATATTACTTCGTTTCTGTATTAAAAAATAATTATTATTTATTATTATATTTTTGATTTCATTGTATTATAGATGACAAATGTTTTACGCAAGATATATAGTAATCAAACATTTAAATTTAATATAAATTAAACAAATTTTAGTACTTTCATAAATAATTAAATCAGCAAAAATTCAGAAAGAAATTTAAATATAGAAATAAGAAATGAAGGGAAATTAAATTCAAATTTATGTGATGGTGAAATAGTTTGAAACAATAACTTGGGAATTCAAATGTTCATTTTTATATAATGAACAGTTAAAATATGCATTTCTTCATTTATTAATTAAGCAATTTAAATTAATAATTTACTCAAAATTAACTTTTCAATTAAAGTATTATATATGTGAATATCCCTTTTTGAATAAAACCTTAAATGAAATGAAAACTAACAATGATCAGCGATTTAATTTCTAACGATAGTTCTCACATAAATACACCAGTTTAATACGATTGACTTAGATCCAAAATAGTTAAATTTAAATTGAATGGATTTTAACGAGAATTATGTATAAAAATTGTATCCAAAGTTTAAACTAGGAAAGCCAGAATTTGTATGAAAAGTGTTCTTTAGTTTTCGTTAAAAATCTTAAGAAAAATATTTAATTTTATAATAAAAAATTTAATTTGTTCGAATTAAATGCAAAGTTGCCAGCCGGCGAATTAAGAAAAAAAAGAATTACCTTGACACCTGGCGGAAGAGCAGGAAGTAAATAAGAGCACAAGAAGAACATATGAGAAGTGGACAGCCGACATCTTTCCTCTCTTCCCTGTTACCTTGAGAGAGGGATGAAATGATCTGCGCTATATTTGCGAAGTTCGAGATCGCGTGTTTCCCGCTTAGATTACTTTCTATTACGTCGCCATCTAGTGGAGAAAGTCGAAATGAAACATAGATTTTGAAGTTTGAACATATTCATTCACAACAAGAAAAACATTAAAATTTGATTTCGATTTCTTTCACTTCATTTAAATTTTATTTTATTTTAAACTTAATACTTTTCTGATTTTATTTATTTTTCTATTAAAATTAAATATTTCATTTAAATTAATTTTATTTAAATAAAGTTTAATTTATTTTTAAATTTAAATTTTTACTTGTAATAAAAAAAAAATATAACAAACTCTGCAAACTTTGTTACAGATATTTTAAATTATTTTGTAAAGTACAGGTGTACATTTAATACGGGAAAATGGTTCACAGATAAGATTGTATTATTAATGGTAATTAAATTTAGTAATGTGGAAAAATATGTTATTTTTTCACATTAGTCAATTTATAACTCAAAACATATTTATGTAAAACATGCCATTACCCTATGAAAAAAGGAAACATTAAATTTTGCATATCAGTAAGTCCTTAAAATAGGAAATTTACTTTATACACAATATAAAGATTAGATATTTATGGTTTTTGATTTAAAATTTTTGATTTTCCTTCTTTTTCATGGCTGTTAATATATATTTAATTTTTATACAGCTCATTGTGACAATATTTTAAATGAATGCATAATGTATATAAATCCTACATTTTATAATTCAGGTACTATAATCTTGGATTCGACCTTAGCCATTGTTAAATAATGGGAAATACGAGTTTCATTCTTTCTCCAAGTAAGTAAAATCCTTAGGAAAAATTTAACTGGCTGAATGTTCTGTCAAAAGAACTTTACAGCAGCTTTTATTTGTTATACTTGCCACTATGTAGTGTACAATTTATAATACATTATGCCCAGAGGTCCCATAAATACTTTTAGCACAAACATAATTTTATTATTTTTTTTATCAAAGCAGAAATATTATCACTTACATTATTTGTAAGAAATAAATTCTTTTTTATATTTTTAAACCAAATTTTACTATTTTAATTATAATTTTTTTGTTAGAAATTATTTAATACATAACAAATACTTTACCAATTAAAATTGGAATTTCTTTCTAATCAGAATTTCTTTCTGTTCAGAATAATGTTTTTATTAATTAACATTGTAAACGTTATTTATTTGAAAAATATTATTTGGTTGCTTATAATCTTAAGGGATTATTTTACATACAAAACAGTTTCAATGATTATATGTGTCAATCATAATTAGCTCGTAACACAACTAATTAATTTAAAAATTATGTTTGTATGGTGAATCAAGAAAATTTTTATATAAACTCAAAAAGCAATTTCTACTTTAACTGTAAAAAAAAAAAAATTTTGAAAAATACGACACGTTTAAATTTACCATAATAACTTCATAAGATTAAAAAAAAAGCTATGAGAATTATTTACATAATTCTTATAGCAGTTTTTAAAACTGAAAATAATTATTTATATACTTTTTTAATTTTTAATAAACCTAATCTGCAATGCGAGAATATTAAATTAACACAAGAAAGAATATATATAAATATACATATATATATATATATATATATATATATATATATATATATATAAATGCACATCTGTACTCTATTATTTAGAAGTGCTTTATATTTTATTTGTATCAACAAATACTACAGCTTCTACTTAAAGTTATTCTACATAGCCTGGCAATGAAAACTTTTCAGAGAATATTTTATAAAAACATTAGATGTTGTTATCGTGTTATTAATGTTTATGTCTTTAATTTATAGTACCACTTTCTTATTTGTTGAGTAATTCACTTAGTGAAAATGAATTAAAAATTGAATGGGTTTAACGAGGACAATTAAATTTAACATGCTAACTTAAAGTAAATGGTAAAAGTTTCCTAAAAATATTATAATGTTTCTGATGATTCTAGAAATTTGGAATATGTATTGATCTTGTACACTTGCACTGATCTTGTGCGATATTCATAAATTGCTTCAACACACTGGCATATGATGATAAGTCAGTTATGTAATAGCTACTGACTAAACATTTTATATTGGTGAGAAATTTGGGAACGTTCTGGCCAAGGTAGAAGTTGAGAATTTTCTACATCAAAAATGGCCTGTACAGTAATGGCAACATGCGGTCCTGGGTAATTGTGCTGAACCAAAACATTCTCAACAAAGTAAATCTACAAATTTTAATGCATCAGGAATGCAACGGCCACTGTTCCAAGTGCTACCAATGGAAAACAAGAAGAGATAGGTAGTTGAATTCCAAAGGGCTTCTATACTATTTTTCCAAGTGATGAAGCAGTGTGACAATATCGAATGCAATAAGGGAATGTACAGTTTTTATGATGATACTAAATACAGATTCTACCACTGAGATACTGTAAGCAGAAATGGGAATCATCTGAAAACAGTATGAAGCATTCGTACGTCTTGTTTTGCAATTGATCAAACCACCAAAAGCTCCTATGTGTGATGTAGCTTCAAGAGTAGCCTTAACCAAACGACGATTATATGCTGCTGCAAACGTCACTCACCTGTTCATTCTAACTCTTGTTGTTTTGAAAAGGAACATATTTCATTATTTAAGGTCTGTGATTGGCTATACTTTATTTACTTAATAATGTAATTCAAATTAGATTACAATTTACTGAAAGATCAAATTATCGGAATGAATACTTTAACACTATGAACATATTTTGTACCACATTTGGTAACTATTTTGGTGAATCATAATGCTATAACTATAATTTACATAATCTTAAGATGTTCATTTCAGATTTCATGAATAACTTTAATTCTAATTAAGTAATCTTGTTTAAAAATGAAAAAAAAGTATTTTAAAAATATTATTTGACAAATATTCAAACATTTGACACTATTTGGTTTTTTTATATGCTATTCTGTCAACTAATTTTCTATAATCTTCAATATTTTTATGGCTTTAAAATAGTTTTTTTTATCTTTTATTAAGTTTTTAAGCTCTGATGTTGTTTGTTTTCTAATAAATTTGATTTACTAATATAGTAATGAAGAGAGAATTCATATTATTAATTTAGAACAATTGGGGAAGATGATTTGATATTTCATCCAAATATGTTAAAGCATTAGAAATTGCTTAATGCATCAAAAATAGAGAGATTGACAAGTAATGGGTATTTTTTTCATAATATGCAACAATTCCTTATAAAAGACTCAAAACACGGTGATATTGTTAATTTGCACCAGAGAAGATTGCAGGATTTTACACCTGATCCAATAAGATTGTGTCCTTCGATTATTCTATTTTTTTTTCCTTAGAAGAAGGAATGTACTTCGTCAATAGTCAATACCATAAGAAGTGGCTCTGATCTGATAACACCACTCAATCTGAAAAAGATGATAAACAAATTTAATGGAAGGATGTCATTTGACATGAAAATCGAGGATACCAGCAAACTTCCCCCACATAGATTGAAAAGGTTGTTGTGTGACAATATTTTAGAAAGCATGAAACAGTATTGTAAATGCGAGTGATCTTCCTGAATTTTGAACTCAATTCTCTAAATAGTTCGCAACATTTTAACATTACGTTGCTTATCTTTATGAGGCATTTGAAATTTCCTCTTATATTGATTTTTAAAAGAAATTTTTATTATGAAAAGAGGGTTTTTTTTATTTTTCCTTGCATGGTACAACGGTGGAAATAGGGAAAAATTCCCAAGCAACAATCTTGACATGGATGCTTGCAGAAAGAAATTCCATCTCTCACTGTTTGAAAGGGGCAAAATTGAAACTGGAATCATCCATTCTGATAAACATGGTTTACATCATTAGCATATGGTATTCCTTGGTAAAATTTTATGGAATATCTTGCAATGAGTTCAAAAATATTTATTTTCAAAATTTGGTTCTTTACTAATTTTCCAATGAGGGAATCTTTTATTCTGCAATTTATTGCTCTGATGAAAATAAACAATTTCTCGCAAGTGATTATTTTCTGGAAATTGCCCATGTTTATCTTTAAAATTCTGTCAATATTTTATATTAAAAAATGTGGTCAAGAGAATTTTAACCATTGCCAATTCATTCTCAAAATATCTCAGTGGGGTACATGTTTATTGAAGCACATATCATTAACTCTTTTTTGGAAGAAAAAAATATTTATGTTTTAGAATCTATGATGTCAATGGAGAACTTTATTAATCTCTATTCCACAAATCTTTCAACTACAGAACAGGATGGACTTACGGATAGTCAAATGTTTTAATTAGGTACTATCTTGCTGCATACTCTGTCTAGTGGTCAGCCTGCTTAACTGCAGATAGGGAGGTCTGGGTTCGAATCCCGGTTTGAGCATGGATGTACTTTCTCTTTCTCTCTCTCCTGTCTTTGCCCTTTCCTTGTATGAATGGTTGCCTAGCCTATATATATAAACGGATACCTATGGCATGTGTGTACTGAGAAAGTTGGACTCCACACCCAATTGAGGTTTAGTTGAAAAAGTGGAGCAGCACACCCATACAGCCAATCTGGCTGGCACTCGACAAAAAAAAAAGGTATTTTAAGTTTAACACAGCGTCATCTATCAATCGCCTTACCATTTTACATTTCTTTTCATCCAAACTTTTTCTTAAAATTAAACATTAGTCGTTTTGACCAGTTAGATATTTGAATAGCATATATGTTTTCCCATTTACTTATTCTTTCATATTGCATTTTATAATATCCATTGAGTTCTAGCCCAAAGTTATTTTTTGTGAACCCACGGGCAATAAGCACATTAATATACAATTACGTTTACCTATCATATTACTAATTTTGTAAATGAATTTTAATTAAGAGAATTCTTTATGATCAGGTGTTCAAAAATATGTAGAATTTCTGAAACAGGGAAATTGTGGAAACAATTTTAATGAGATTCCTTACTCCTAAATTTAAATGACAAAAATTATTAAGTCAATATATATAAACGGAAGATTAAATTTCGTTCAAAAAAGTGGTATTTATCTATGCACCTTTTATCATTATAAAATGTGGGCCATTTTTAAAAAAAATAACTAATCACAATATATATTTTTCTCGCTGGATTATTGGGCTGCTAACTCAGAGAAACTAGTTTAGAAATAAATTTCATATTGTCATTTTAAAAACATACTTGAAAAGGTAGTCAAAGCAAAATTTTTATCTTTATGCTCTTTTTAAAAATATTCTTAAAATAGAGAAAAAAATTCCTTTTAAATATATTGATAAGAGATATTTTATATCAAATTACAAAATATATACTTGAGAAACTGGTAACTTTTGTTTTTAGCTCCCTAAGTTTATTTTACAATCATTTGTTAAAATAACTTATCAGTTAAGGCTTAACGTGATAAAAATTCTAAATATTTTAGTATTCTTATAAATAACGATTAATTGGACACATTAATCGTTAACGATTAATAGGACACATATTACATATTTCAGAAACTTAGTTTACAGCCAAAGAATTTATTTATTTTTAACTATTATAATGCTGAATGATGTTACATACTATAAATTAATAACAATTATTAAATAAAATAATAGATATAAGTGTTAAAATAATAAAAATACTTCAAACAACAATAGAAATCAAATATTTTAGTTAAATAAATATATTTGCAGACAATGGTTGAGTTTAGTATTAAATCAAACATACGTCATAAAAATACTCATTGGTAAATTTCAAATTTGAATTCCTGTTAAAAATAGTAAGTCATTAGCATAAGCATTTTAATAACATATTTCACCGTGTCTATAGAAATGCTATTAAGATGATACGAATAAAATCATAAAGTACTTTCTACCGGGATCTTATGTAAACATTCTTTTATACGATAAGATTATCAATATTTTGTCAGCTTTGTATAATGTTTCCTTTCCACGTAAATTTTGTCAGACTGAAGTCACATAAATTCGAATTTCACAAAAACTATAATTATCAAACCGAGATATATCATTACCGAGATTTTAGAAAATGTTATGGAAGTTGAAAGACTATATGTTTTATTAAACATTTATGAATATTCGTTTATTTGTTAATAATGTACGGAGGATTTTAAGAATTAAAGAATTGTGTTCAATAGAAAATGTGAGATTGATTTCCTATTAAATAAAAATATTTAAATCAATAAATAAAAATAAATTTATTCATCTTGAAATATTTTTTCTTAAATATTTCAGGAGGAATAAACTTATGACGATAGACATGTAAAAATCGCCAAAATGGAGGGCATTTAAACGAGTAAGGGGTTTTGTACATTAAATTTCACATAAAATTCAATGATTAGATAGCTTTAACTATGAACTCTAAAATCACTTTTTAATAAAGCAAATTTTACTTTTTAAAGAGAGAGATAGAAATTAGTTTTAAAATAATATTAATTTAAACAAATTTTGAATAGACATACACACAGACGATCCAGAAATTAACATTTTGAGGAATAATGGGTGATTGTAGACAATATCAAAGAAAAATAGTCAATTTACTAAAGCAAAATGTGTTTGCTAAAAAATTTTAATTTATTGAAGAGTATAAAATGTGCTTTATAATATTTTTGATTTTACGAATAATAAATAAAAAATAAATTTTATATTTTAATTGCTGTTTCATTTTATTTATAAAAATTTAAGTTGTTTCATTCCATTTGAATTTCCTAATCCTTAATAAAATTATAGGTTATAACTATTCTAGATTACTTTCTTTTATAGATTATAACTATTATTCATATAATTTACAGATTATAATAGTGTAAAATTATTTTTTTCTTTACAAGTATAACAAAAAATTAAGAACTGCCAAAATAGTTTCCACATATAACGTTTGAAGTTTTTGTTTAAGTTATTAGTTTGAAAAGTTTAAGTTGTTCGGAATATAATTTCGTATGTTTTTTTTTATGAAAATTAAACACTGTTTTCTCATAAAGAATAAATTTTATTCAATTATATATTGTCCATTCTGGCCCAATAAATTTTGCCAATTTTCTAAGAATAGCTATTCAACGCTCATGAAAATGTTCGTTCTTTTCTGGCAAAAAAAAATGATCAAATAATGAATATTTGACCTTTTTTTTATGTAAAAGTTTTACTGTTTAAAATATTTTGTAGAGAGCAGAATATGTAACAATCAGGGGTCAAATCTGAAATATATGATTGGAAGTATACTTTCTTCAAACTGCAAAATCACAAATGTCAACTAGACTGCACGAATTTCGTTCCATAAGAATATGAGGAACTCATAAATCGAGTTTTGAGATTAAACCTAAGCATTTCAAATGGTCATAAGAGGTTGAATTTGATAGATTTAATCTCTCAATTTTATCATTGTTATTCAACAATTTGCATCAATGCCTTTATTATATCTCCAACAGTTTTAACTAGAAATTCAGAACGTGATGTTGCGTCAACTTTAAAATTTCCGAATCAAAATTTTACTAATTAGCTTTGGAACTAGAAAATAAATTTTTCATATCAGGTAGTTTTCGGCAAACTTTATTACGATAATATATTGTTCCTCATTTTTAAAAAGAAGGGAAATTAAAAGGAATCTTGAAAGTATATCAAATATTAAATGTATCAAATTATCTCTATATTCATATAAGATATTTAAATATCACTTTTTATCAATTAAAGAAAGATTTTATTTACGAAATATTATTTAAATCCCAAATTTAATTAATTTTTAACTATCATTTCATACACTTTCCGATGTCTAGAATCACAAAGTCTCTTTAAGGGTTAAACAAAAAAATTTATAAGGCATAATTTAGTGTCTTATATTATAACAAAAACTTTTTAAACTTTTGAGTTTTAAATAAATTTTCTATTTGGATGTTTATATTCTATACCAGGGGTGGCCAAGACGTCGACCGCGGTCGACTGGTAGATGGCAAAGACATTTTAGGTAGCCCACGCGACCATCCCGATAATCACCTCGAATATTAACAATTGAATTTATGACTTATGACATAGAACCAATGAATTATTTAAAATAAAAATTTACTACAGTCTACGCTTTAAAACCCAAAACAAACTGCAAAGATTTACAATTTAAAGAATTATGATTAAAGGTTTACGATTTAAAGCCTAAAATGACATGATGAGGGTGATTAAAACATTCAAAAAAACTATAGAAAGGTATGCATCTCAATTAAGAAAACATGAATTGAGAAACTTCAAAAACATAGAGGAAGAGTGCATCCACACATAATCTAAACCGAGACTTCGAAGATTTCGCTTAATACTTACTTGTTTTGTTTGAAGAATTTGAAAGAAGATTCTCTGACTTAATTAGGTTGGAAGAAATACTCAATTTTATGATATTTCCATTTAATGAAAATGTCAACATTGATGGAGTATCTGAAAAAATAGGACATTTAATAGATATCACATCAGTCACAGTCGAGGAAGGAATTATTAAAATTAGATATAATACATTTCTTAGATCCAGGACATATTTAGTGATACTGATTTTTGGAAATTAATTTCTGAGGAAACGTTTCCAAATATTTACAAATTTATTTTGTATTTGAAATCATACTTTGGATCGAGATATCTTTGCAAATCTACTTTTTCAACCATGAACAAAAAACAAACATTGGTCGCATTTAACATATGAACATTTAATTTCGTGTTTATGCATTGCTATAAGCTCGTACCAGCCACAATATGATAAACTTGTCGTAGATATATAGTGCCAAATTTCAACTAACCGAAGTGAAAAGCATGGCCAGTTTTTGATATATGAATACTTTGATTATTTTCGTCAGTAAATTTTTATTTTGTGAATATTAGTTTTTTTAGAAAAATTACATAATTTACCATTTATTTTTATTTTTATTTTTTTGTTACCGAAAATAAATATGTACGTTAATTTAGCTCTGCCATTGGTAGACCGCTTTCGATTTTTTAAATGTGGAGTTGACCCCGGATCCCAAAAGTTTGGCAACCCCTGTTCTATACAATAATTTTAATACAATGTTCTTTATCCAGTCACTATTTGTTCAAACTTTCATTGCTTATTGGCAGTCCTATCTGATCTAATTGAGCAATACATTCTTCGAATTTCTCTTCACGTATTGAATTTACTATAATGAACCTACCATTCAATTCCATCTCTCAACACACAGGACTTCAGTTAAGTATAAAATTTTCAATGTTTACTTCGCACTTTATAAACATAATTATAAATAACTTTTTCATAGTAATTTTGTGTCATTTTAAAGCCTTTCGATTGCAATCAAAATTTCAGCAGTTAATTAGCTTGGAGTAATCTTTCTTTATTCAGTGAAACGAATGGTTAATAAAATTCAAGATTTTGAGCAATCTACTTAATAAAGCAGTTTAAGAGTGAAGGTTACAAATTTGAATCTTGGTTTAAGCTCTTGTTTGTTATGCCACAGTAAAACAGCGAAACTATATTTGAAATATTTTCAAGATATGAAGTGGGTTACATATGATTCATACCATTGATTTCATTAGATATATCTACATAATGCAAATAATTTAAAATTGCTTGTAGTCATCAAAAAAAATTTTTAAATGTTTTTTGAGGACTACAAGATTGTAACTTCCAATGGATTGTAACTTCCATGGATTCTTTCATGGATTGTAACTTCCAATGGGAAATACGTGTCCAGCTTTCCCAAACCCCAAAGGCCATAATTTTGAAAGGTGAGAAAGAAAAATTCAGTTTTTATTCTTTAAATGAACATACTCCCGAAATGGGGTTACATAATTTAAATTAACTACGTAAAATAATCAACTTTACCATGTATTGAAATTGGTATTAATTACAATTCAATTTAATCACATGCTGTGTAGTCCAATTTTCTAAATGGAACTGTCTATGTTTTAAGTTAACCCTTCAATATTCTCATAAAATTTTCATTCCATTCCACCCAGCCATTCTTATTTCAATCCCAAGTAAAAATTTGGTAAACAAACTAATTAAGGATTTTATTTATATAAATAAATAGAGATATGAAAAAGAGATGAAATATGTAAAAGATCAGAGCTTAATCTAAGCTAATGTTTATGAAGGAATCAATGGCATTTAAATGAAAAGTTTTAAAAATGGTTTTCGAACATTTATGTTCTTAATGACTTAATTATAACTCAAAATCAAACAAGATGACTAAACTTTATCATCAGAATTTAATATTCATTCCCCAAAAAAGTTTAAAAAAATAAAATAAAAAGAAAGAATTTTATAAATAAATCTCATGACAATCTTAAAATTTGATATTGCTAAATAAAACTACAAATTTCTTGTTCGTCACTAACACTTAACCCTTCTTTGCATAATGGTGGAAATTTCCATCATAACCTATAATGTCCAAAAATTATATAAAAAAACAAGTTCACTTTAAGTTGATCGTGTTTGGATACCTTTTTAATGTCCATTGCATAAAAAGAAACATAGCTGTCAAAAATAAACATGAATTATATCATATATATTATTTGAACATGAATTATATCAACTTGATTTATTTCACCAATAAAGAAAAAATCATGCAAAGAAGGGTTAACTTTAGGTAATCATTATAGTAAGTACACTTAAGATTTTTTCAACTGCATTAAACACTAATATATATTGGTAGGTTATATCTGAATTTAATTTTAAATAAATCACAAACAAATCCTGTAATTTTAAATAGCAACTATTTCAATCACAGTTAATTTTAAGTTAAAAAAATTTAAAAAAAACTATTTTGCAATAAGAATTTTAAAAAAATCTATAATCTATTTTATAAAAAAATCTATCTTAAAAGAGTTAGCTTTCTTCAAAACTTAACTGCAGAAATTCCCGTATTTAATTCAAGTTACTTACTTAATATATTTCAAAAAATTTCCAAATTCTGATTTTTAGTGAAGTGACTCATAAAAATTACAGATCGTGCCGTGTGAAATTTCTAAAATTTAGATATTAAATCAGAATGAATTTCTCTCATCCTAGATTAATTAAATGTTGAATCCTTATTCTAAAGAATTTACTTTTGATTAAAAAAGTTGTTTCTTCTTCTTCTTGAGCTTGTCAGATATGTGGCACCTCTGCATTGTTGCATTTTCTACCATGCTCCAAGCAAAAAAAATAATAATAATAATAATAATAATAATAATAATGTTGTTTTATCTTTTCGAATAATTTTGAATTTAAAAATTTGAAAAGATGGATACATTTTTTATGTAAATATGAATTAGAAATTTTTTTTTATCTATTGTCAAAAATTTGTTAGAAAATACGTCCACTTATTTGACATAATCTTATGTTCTTGGTAGACATATTCATATGTTTACATACTTTAGTTTTGTTACTGAGCTTGTAGAGGTTTGTCCTTCCTTAAATTCTGGACTATTTATTTTTATTGACTGTATATTGCTTGTAATCAATAGCCTCCGAGCATTTTCAAATCTTGCTTCACTTATTTTTTCTCCTTACTCTAATACTTCCTCTAGCTCTTAACCGTTCAAGATTTCCATTTAAAAATTTATTTACAATTTTTTTCTCTTCTACCCTCAATACATTACCAAACAATTAGATTTGTTGTTTTTTTTCTCGCTTTTAATATCATTTTAGTAATATCTTTTTTTTATTGTTAACCATAAAGTGATTGTTTCCTTCGTTACAGTAGAGATCATGTGTACGTCACTTTATTTTACTTATAATTGGTCTGTGAATTAAACAAATAATCGTTTTCACCAATAATGTTGAATATACAATTTTATCCACCCATCAAAATCAAGTAAATTTGTCAATGGGATTAGCTCTTCAGGGAGCAGTTGGAAAGAAAATTTTGGTCAATACCTTAACGGATTGGTTATTTTATATATTATTGGAGATTTGTCTCTTTTGATATCTCTATTAAAAATAAATACTTATTAATCATTAAGTCAAGATAAATTTATTTCATGTGGCATATAAAACGCATTAAATATTAATATTTGATTGTTTATGCAAGCAATAAATAACATCCACTTTATAGTTAGTTTAAATCGTCAAAATGATTTAATTTTTTTTTCTGCTTTAAAGAAATATTATTTTTTTATTATATACTTTTAAAATGGATTAGAAATATTGCTTTTAAGGTGTTTATATATATATAAATATTATTGATTATATATATTGGTATATATAATCAATAATATATAATAAATATTTTGGTATATATAATAAATATTATTTATTGCTAATGCAAATAGTTCACTCATTTTTTGAGTAATTTAAAATAAATAAATACTTAATAATAACTAGAATTAAACATTTATTATTGTACCTTCTTTTATTGCTTCGAATACTTCATTCTTCACAAATGGTTCTAAAAGTCTTTCATAGCATTTTGCTTTCCCATATTGTTAAAAGCTAAAAATCGCTTTTATTTAAAATCCATAACTCGGATTCATACAGGACAATTTATTGAATGATTACCTTATGAGTGAAATTTTTAAGTTTCATACTTAAATAATAAATTTTTATCATTATCCTGAATTTTTTTTTTTTTTTTTTTTTTTTTTACACAATTGTCAAAACTATTCTTTTATAATACTTAAATAATAAATTTTCAATTTTTTATCATTATCCTGAATTTTACTCTTATTTTTTTGACAGTTGTCAAAACAGTTCTTTCATAATAGATATAAAATAACTCAGAAATCTTCGTTTCCAATAAAAACTCTCAAAAATGAAAACTTCAAACTTGGAAATCAATTAAGGGCCTAACCAGAAATACTCACAAGTATCAAATAATATCTCTGAGCTAATAAAAATGAGTTTTCAAGAAAAGAGAATAATATTCAAAAGATGGGATAACATTTTTGAAAAAGAAAATTATGCAAATTTACTTATTTTCTGCTTTAATAGCTTTTTGCTGTTACAAATACTGATAACACATTAAAAATGTAAGTACAGCATCCTTAAAAAATAACCTGAAATAACAGTTTAGATAGATATATTTTGGTAAAGTTGGTGGGTAAGGGATCAGTTGGTTCAAGACGTTTTCCTAACGGCGTCAATTCAACGCTTTTGAAATATGAAAGACAAGCCCATACAGTAAGGAATGCAAAAATAAGATATAAAAAAAACAATTTTAACAAATAATTCACAACAAATCAGTGTTCATCTATACTAATCAAGTTGTGGTAAAAGAGTTGATAAATTTTCTGGAATATTTCAGAAATATCGTTAAGCTCTCCAGCTGCACCTACGTTCTTGCATTAACAAACCTTCACAATCAAGTGGAGTCTCATACATCAAAGTCATCAACTTTCTCCACAAGAAGAAATCAAAATAGTCCAAAATGAGGATCATAAAGGATCATAGTGCCCAACTCGTCAGACAACCTTTTCTAATTCATCAATTTAGAAAAGTTACAAACTGTACTCGAGCTTTACCATGCTGGAACTAGATCAGATGAAGCATTCTTCTGCAAGATCGGCTGCAGCTCCAGCAAAAGTGTCAGGTATTTGTCTTTGTCAAGACATTTATCATCCTCTAGGTTGTCGCTGATAATTCCTACCCACATATTCGGGAAAAGGCATCGCTGATACACATGTCGGTTTACAGATTCCTTGGGTATTGTTTATTGTGGGTATTAAATAAGATATCTTTTGTGAAAAAGTACATTCATGGTTGAAAAGAATAATTGCTTTTGTTACACTCAGTTGCAAAGATGAATGAGCAAGATCTTCGTAACGAAAATAATTTTCATCAATCAATACTTGAACTCTTAGAAATCAGCACGTGTGCAAACTCTCAGGCTAACTCGTAGAATTAGCTATACAAATGCTATGGGTCACAACTCGTATTTTCCACATCGTGTATTTGCATTAGCTTGAACTGCCTCGTGAGTTGCTTCTTCTATACTCGCTTGTCTGGTACTCCTTGAACGACATACAATAAACTGAAAAATAAAAATAAAAAATCTTTGCTGAGCTTTATTAGACCTTTTCCTGTGTAGCTTTATAAATGAAGTGCAAAGCTCTTTTTTAAACGTACTAAAATAAAATGCGCCTTCATTCCTTACATTCCAAATGTTGGAACACATGAACGTTGAAATTACTTCTCATAGCTGGATTTTGTCTCTTATGCCCTGTGTAGATTTATCTAAAGAATCTATTACTGTGTTTTTCCCCTGAGATTTCCTTTTGCAGTTTACGTCTGCGCGCGTGCATGGTATTTATTTTTTCCGATAAATACCAATAGGGATGTTACTTTAAAATGTGAGGATCGACTGTTTTGAAGCACGCTCTCATCTTTACACATTTTATTTTAAACTATACATTCTTAAATGAAAATTGCTTATAGTGGTTGATAGATCTAGAGAATTTTCTTTATTTTTCTTAAATACATAGTATATCTATCTAGGAAAATAAATTAGCAAGGCATAATTAAATAGTTAATTTATATTGATAAGATATTAAAAATATTTTACTTGCAAAATTGAAATCTTAAAAGAAATGGTAAATTTTATCACTTCTTTTGAAATCAAGTGAGTCGTTTTTATTATACTGAGAAATATTTTTGAAGAATTTATATTAACCCAAAAATTTAATACTCATTTAGCATGACTTGATTTTTTAATCTGCTTTGTATTTTTTTCTTAAATGAAATCAAGTGAGTCGAAAATAGCATAAGACAAGTGTTGAAAACAAAATGTATGAAGTTCAATATATAAAAAAAAAAATTACACAATACATGAGAATTTATTCTCAAAACTAAATTAAAATGCAATACTAATAGATTATTCAGGTCACATTTTTATCATCATAATTTTCTTCAATCCTTTAGAAAAATATGTGCATATCTTTAAAAGGTTTGAAGTCACAAAAAAGATTAACCGAAAATTCCTTTCTACAAATTATTTTAGTGATATTATTTATTACAGGAACTATTTTATATATTTGCAAATGGTTTTAGAAATATATTTACAATCCTATAAATATTGACAAAGTAATCTTGAAGTCAAAGTGTTTTTATTCCAAATGAAGTTTACTACACTGATAAAATCGAAGAAGTAAATGTTACAGCTATTTATTGAATTCATTCTGCGAACGATAAGGATATTTTTCGAGATTTTTCGCTCCCCAGATCGTTTTCCGGAGAAGTGGACGAAGGAGTTGAGATGCTTTTCAAAGGCGTGACGAAGGGCATAGAAGATGGAGATGCCGTAGAAGTTGCGAACAATGACGGGGGATAGGCTGTCGGAGGCAACCCTAATTGGCAGGTGTAGTAACTGAAGCAATCACTTTTAGGTTTAGATATGGTACATGGCAAAGGCATCGGAGAGAACATGCTGCAAAAATAAATTATAATTTAGTAATAAGAATTTAAATAATTACATATTTAATTATTAATTTATATAAAATTTAACTAACACATAGCATTTTTATGCAACCTATTTTATATTTATGAAATTTAAATCATGTTAAATATAAAAATATGAATTCGTTAAAACTAAATCCTTTCGACTTAGCTGTAAGGAATGTAAAAATGACCAAGATAGATTTCATCGATAAAGAACATTATAACACTTGAAACTAGTTTTGTCTGTTGAAATCCAACACTGTCTATTGGAATATTTGTTCTATAGGAGTATAGAATGGCTCCAGTATTCCCACAAATAGTTTGAAATGAAGCATTAGAAATGACATTTTTTGTTTACAACCCAAAATTTCACAAATTAAATAGTGACTTCTTCACGTAACGCATATAAAAGGTAAAAAATTAATTATTTTTTAAATAATACGTGAAAAGTCATTTTTATAATGTATTGCAAAAAAAACTATTAAAGATATATTTTTACTTAATGCATTTCAATAATTTTAGCATTCATTATTATTTCATTGATTATTCTCAAAGTCAAATTGCGCTGACAATAATTTCTTTGTAAATAAATATATATGCAATTATGAACAGCAAGGATCCCGTTTGCGAAACGACATCACTACCTAATTTTATGGTAAAATAATATTGGTTGGAAATATTCTAAATCAATATTAAAATTAACCATAAGCATTAAATAATCTGTTATTTAGGACACCTTAGGCAATGTTTTGAAAATAGTGCTTTACAAAGAGATGTAGCTTTTATATATTTCTCGTCTTAAGGTAATTACTTAGCACTTTCTTTGTATAATAAAAATCGCAAAGCCTGGTGACTACTAATGTTGCTCTTCTCTATAGTTGCTTGAAATAATTATCTATAATTGAAGATTGAAGAATTTACTGAGATATATTAAAGTAGAAAAATCAAACTTTGAAAATTATGCTGAATTTTGGTAGTATAAATCCAAATAAAAATGCTCGTAACAGCTATCTATGACAATAATCATTGCATTTATCCACCTGTGTGAATATAATTGAACAGAAGTTTGATGTCGTTTATGTTTACATTTTGAAGATTATGTCATAGTTCGACCGTAGTGACTTATGAGCTGTGGCGTTAACTGCCACAGCAATCACTGTCCAGATGAATTCACTTAATTAGAAATCATTATTTTCAAACCAACAGTTAAGCATTTTCTGTATCAAAACTGATCTGTACTATACATACAATATGTATGGATTATCCTGCTGAAACATAGAGTAGCGGAATTGTCGAAAATTGAGCAGAGTCGCAGAAAATCATTTCATCAGAAATCAAGCAATATTATTCAAAGTGGCCGCAATGTGAGTGAAATGAAATCTAGTTGTTATTCAATGGCATTCTAAAATATGTAACTAAATACTGTACCATCTTTTCCTGTAGGAGATAAAATAATAACGTAGAAAAGATACTGGCATATGAATTCTTCAAAGATGCTTCTAAACTCTTTGTTACTCTTAACATAATCGGGAATCACATAAAAAGATGCGTAACGCTAAGCCAGTAACAATTTTGTTTGAATTTCTTATATAATTCTTATCAGAGCTGTAAACGATTTATCAATATAATATCAATATAATGATAATTTCTCCCCTTTATGAACCCTTAAAAATTTAACGAATGTTTTTCATAAGTGCAAAATTTTCATAAATTTTTTGCATGTTTTTATTTTTCATATAAAATAAGATAAAAAAAAAAAAAAACTTTCTGATTATCAAGATAAAGATCAAAAATTTTTCAAAACAGATTTTATTTTTAATTTTATATGTGGTGGGCCTTGATTTAGTTATATGAAATATTCATTGAACAGAAGATGAAAAGTTCTTAAATTCATGCTCAACAATATAGGAAACTCGTATTATTATATGCAGAGAGCATTTTATAATTCCATATACAAATTTATAGAAGTGGTAGAAAATATTCATAGAATCAGAATCACAAAAGAAACAGGGTTCCAGATGGATTGGTGGTGAGGTAAAGGAGCTCCCGAGATCAATCAACTCCCCTTAAAGGAAATGGGGGTATTGGGTCAATACGCGCATGTCTCTCATTGGGACGTAGTGAACGAATTAAAGTGAATATGCATCATTTGAGTACCATCGAATTCGGAAATATTCTGTTCTATTTTAGCCTAGCTAATGAAAATAAACTTTCTAATGTAAAGTAGATTTTGAAATGAATCTTACAATAGAAGTCCCCATTGCTGCTGAAATCTACGAAACGTTTGATATTTTTGAAAACGTTTGAACAATCCATGCATCATAGATGTCAACTGTGTGTATTGCGGATGGGTGTAATTCGAATGTATCTCCTGTAACTTCGAATATTCCATTCAATATTGTATAATCTATATTCGAATAATATTGTATATTTGAATATCTCTTTTAACTGCTGTATTTACTGTGTAATGAAATATCTTTATACTGTTTTGTACATATGCTCTTGCTTTGTCTTTAAATCGTTTAATATGAGTAGGGATTTACTTAGGACTCCTTGTGGTTCTGATTCCTGTTGATATGTTTCTTGCCTTTTTCTCAAATCTGTACATAGATTTTTGAAATATCCTGTCTATATGATCACATCTTCGCATTTAATTTTTACATTCCTTCAAAATATTTCCAAGAAATTTTTACATGGCGATAACTTATTGATTAGAAAATAAATATTGATAAATATTTATGAATACTAAAATAAACAAAATTAAGCTTCCGTCGTTTTAGAACAGATCTGTGCACTTAATATATTAATTAATAGAAAGAGCCCAGTGACTTACAGCCTTCAAATATTCAAATATTAGTTATATATTTTTTAAAATCCATTGTTATATATTTTTGAATTTTTGTGAACAAATTGCTATAATACTAATATTTTTGTGAAATTATTAGTGAAAAGAATTATTTTTAAATACCAGATGAAATATATAAATAAAGATATTGTTAAAAAATCTTACACACACACATGTTTTTTCACAGATTATCATAGATGTTTTTATCTTTACATTTAAAATACTTGTGAACATCATGTTACAATTTTTTGTTTAATAAGACACGTGAATACCCTTTTTTCTTAATATTGAGAGAATTCAAATCAAACATAATATTAAATAGGATGAAAAAGCAACTGGAAAAGTGGATATGATTTTAATTAATGGCAATAAGGTGGAAAGAATATTTTCAATTGAGATTTTTTAACATTGTCTTACTTATCAATAACTCTTTTGTTGTTGAAACATAAGCCATATTTAGAAGATTTTTATAATAATAATAATGTGAGGATATGGGAGTTGTAAATTCATAAAAGTATACATTCTGTACGCGCGCGCGCGTGATAAAAGATATTATTAAATTTTTGTTTTAATATAGAGAAACTAGAACATAATATACCAGTTAAATAATCCTAGTTTTTTTTATCTAAGTATTTACAGTCCAAAACAATTTACGTTTGTAAAAATTGATTCTGTATAGGTTAGATTAAAATGAAAGACATTTTTTATAAATAATGTTTTTAGTTCTAGAATTTCAAAATAAACCTTTTACATTATGGGAAAAATAGATTTCTAAGAAACATTAAATAATTTGAAATAGATTCACTCCTTTACTAATTTTTATAGGAAAATTAATATTAATTTATTATACTTTTGAAATAACCTCTTATTTTAGAGAGAATAAGATGGGAAAGATAGTTTCCATCATGACTTAATTAACGAATCTAGCAGTTATTTGAAACTTCAAAATGTAGAGATTGACTTCAGTTATATACACTTTATACAATAATAGTTTATTTTAGTACTTCAACAACAACAGCAATCAAAAATACATTATCAGTTACCTAATATGTTAAAAAAAGAAACAAATTCTAATAAAATACCACATTCTGTTACTTCAGCTACTTAAATGCATCCTATTTTAAAATCTGTTTTACTAGGTTGGAAAGGTATTGAATCTAAGAAAGAATAAATATATAATAAAAAATATAAGGATTGGAATTTGTTTCCATGTAAAAAAATATTTTCATTAAATTTTCCTAAAAAATTTAATCTTGATTGTTCATTTGTAATTAACTATTTTTTACTGATTGTTGTAATTACTATTGTAAGTTTATAAGGACTCATTATTTAAGATTGATTTCCAATGGCTGGCAAACATTTGTGTTGTCCGAAAGAGATTGAATAAAATATCTTTCGTCTAACACAAAAGGTCAAATAAAATCCAAAGGTAAAAAATTGAATATCACATACACATGCATTCATGCAAACTTGCACAATCATAGATTTTATTGGAACATTAAAGTGAACTCTTAGTTTAAATAAAATAGTAACTAATCAAGTATAAAGTTTTAAAATATATAATATGACAGTTTAAACTAAAATGGCATATTTTTTTAGATTATAAGTTATTTCAAAACAAGAAAAACAGATACTTTACTTATTCGTCGATGATTTGAACACTTATTTTCTTGAGAAACCTTATGTTCAGTATCTTATAACATATGCATTTATAATAATGATATACCTCAACCTCGTTTTGACGAGAAAGTAATACCAAACTAGAAAAACACAGTCTGGATTCACAATCTTCTTTCCTCAGATTGATTAGATATTCGGAAGAAAAGCAAATATTCTCATTTTCTAAGAAAAATACAAATAAGAGCCGATTGATCCTGTTTCGTTATTCTCTTTTGATAGAACAAACTAAATCAGCCATCTTATTCATTACTAAATGTAATGGAAGGTTCTCATACGATAAGAACGCCGTTTCATCTGGACTCCCTCATCAGTTTTCTATTTTTTTTTTTTCCTTCTTTTTTCTTATTCCAACTATTCAATATTCGTAGATTTAATACATATTTTTCTTCATATAGTTTATCTTTCAAAAACTCTACCCGTTTTTCCTAGTAGTGATAATAAATTCTTTGAAAATATAGATGGTAATTAAGAACTCGTATTCAAAAATTCTTCAAATGAAAAACTAATATTTGTATAAATACCAAAATAATAATATGAAACAGAAATGTATTAAGTTTGAAAAACAAAAGCATGGTAAAAATATTTGGGAAATAATTATGACTATTAATATTTATACAAGTATTGAAATATTTTAAGGAAGTATAAATAAAAATATTTTGGTACAACCTGAAATAATTTAAAATATAATCTTAAAGTCTGAAAGTTGATTATAAATATTACGACTTGTATTAATATAAACATAAAAATATTAAAGTGATGTAAAAAAAAAGTATTCAGTTTCAAAAGATAAATAAAAAGTATGTAACCTTATAACATAATTAATTACATATTCCTGAAATAAATGAAAATTAATGAGGGATGAAACACCAAAAAATGTATGAAAAACACCGAAAACATAACTGCAATAAGTTTCTATATTCCCAATATATTTCAATGAAATGAAATTAAAATCAAATATTGTTAGTAGTAAGAATATATAATAAACTTAACTTTAAAGATAAATTAATGAAAACTTTCAAAATTTAAGAAACATTTTTTAGTTGGAAATAATCCTAAATTATTAATGAAGAATCTTAAAACAAAAATAAGCCGTAATTAATTTTTTTCAAGATTACTTAAATACATGAATGTAAAATAGAAAAAAAAAGTGTTCTGAATATAGTGATAATGTAAGTTCAATAAATATTTATATAAGGAAGAAGTTTGAATAAATTGAGCTTGAAAACGTTAAACGAGCTTAAAAACGTTAGGAGCTAGAATAATCTACATTACAATAATTTGTGTAAAATGTAATTGGTGACATTAATTCATCCAAAATCAGCTCTATTATCAATTGATTTCCTCACACAACAATCTTGAACTTCTAGGATTTCTATCTAACAATATTTATAGTTATTACCTGTTTCAACGCCGTGCTGCTTTTATGTAATTTGTTTTTCTCAATTTGCTTCGTAAAGAATATTGCTAATTATTTTAAATTTCTTTTATTATAAAATTCAATTATATAATTTTATAAATGGAAAAAATTAT
>JAPDSC010027169.1:29269-39974 GCA_026290005.1 Latrodectus geometricus
ATTTTTCGCATTTTATTCTCCCTAACATAAGAGGTTACTTCAAGTATATAATAAGTGAATATTAATTTTCATATAAAAATTTGTAAATGAGTGACTTTATTTCAAATTATTTAATGTTTTTTAGAAATCTACTAACTATAATGCAAAAGGTGTAATGTGAAGTTCTAGAGCTAAAAACATTATTTATAAAAACTGTTTTTCACTTTAATCTAATCTATGCATAATCAATTTTTAAAAATGTAAATTTTTAAAAAAAATTTTTTAAAAATTTTAAAAAATATATAATTGAATATCTGAAGGTTGTAAGTAACTGGGCTCTTTTTATTAATTAATTTATTAAGTACACAGATTTATTCTATAACGACGGGAGCTTGATTTTATTTATTTTAATGTCTATAAATATTTGGCAATATTTATTTCCTAATTAATCAGTTATCGTTAAATATATAAAAATCAACTGGAAATATTTTTTGGCAGTGTTAAAATTATATGCAAAGATGTGATCATATAGACAGGATATTTAAAAAATCCATGAACAGATGTGAAGAAAAGGCAAGAAACACATCAACAGATATCAGAATCATGTAGGAAAGCAGAGATAAAGCAAGAGCATATTGCAGAAAGCAATATAAAGATATTTCATTACACAGTTAATACAATAGTTAAAAGAGATATTCAAATATACAATATTATTTGAATATACTAAATAATACAATTTTGAAAGGTATATTCAAAGTTACTGGAGATGAATTCGAACTCCACGCATCCGCAATACTCACAATTGACATTTATGATACATGGATTGTTTAAACGTTTTCAAAAGTATCAAACGTTTCTTGGATTGCAGCATCAATGTGATTCCGACGATAAGATTCATTTCAAAATCTACTTTACATTAGAAGGTCTATTTCCATTAGCTAGACTAAAATAGAATAGAATATCGCCGAATTCGATGGTACTCAAATGATTCATGTTCATTTTAATCCGTTCACTATGTCCCAATGACAGACATGCGCGTATTGACTCAATGCTTCCATTTCCATTAGGGAATGTTGATTGATCTCGAGAGCTCCTTTACCTCATCACCTATCCATCTGGGACCTTGTTTCTTTTGTGATTCTGAGTCTATGAATATTTTCTATTTCTTATATAAATTTGTATATGGAATTATAAAATGCTTTGTATATAATAATAGATGTTTCCTATAAAGAAGGAATTTAAGAACTTTTCATCTTGATTTCAATGAATATTTCATATAATTAAATCAATGCCCAGCACATCTAAAGTTAAAAATAAAATGTTTTTTAAAAAATATTTTATCACTATCTTGATAATCAGGAAGTTTTTTTTTTTATCTTATAATAAAAAATAAAAAAAAATAAAAAATAAGATAAACATACACAAAATTTATGAAAAGTTTGCACTTTTGAAAAAAATTCGTTAAATTTTTAAGAATTCATAAAGGAGAGAATATTTCATGTATATTGATATTATCATTGCAAAAAATCATTCATTGCTATGATGAGAATTATGTGAGAAATTCAAATAAAATTGTTTCTGGCGTAGCATCTTTTTATGTTATTCCCGATTATTTTAATAGTAACACAGAGTTAAGAAGCATCTTTTGAAGAACGCATATGCCAGTATTTTTTAGACGTCATTATTTTATCTCCTACAGGAAAAGATAGTACAGTATTTAAATACATATTTTAGAATGCCACTGAATGACAACTAGATTTCATTTCCTTCACATTGTGGCCAATCTGAATAATATTGCTTGCTTTCTGATGAAATGATTTTCTGCGACTCTGCTCAATTTTCGACAATTCCGTTACTCTATGTTTCAGCAGGATAATCCATACATGTATGGTACAGATCAGTTTTGATACAGAAAATATTTGGCTGTTGGTTTGAAAACAATGATTTCTAATTGAGTGAATTCATCTGGTCAGTGATTGCTGTGGCAGTTATACGCCACAGCTCATAAGTCTCTACCGTCGATGAACTATGACATAATTTTCAAAATGCAAACATAAACTATATCCAACTTCTGTTTAATTATATTCACAGGTGCATAAATGCAATTATTGTTGTCATAGATAGCTGTTACGAGCATTTTTATTTGGATTTATACCACCAAAATTCAGCATAATTTTCAAAGTTTGGTTTTTTCTCTTTAATATATCTCAGTAAATTCTTCAATCTTCAACTATAGATAATTATTTCAAGCAACTATAGAGAAGAGCAACATTAGTAGTCACTTTGCGATTTATATTATATAAAGAAAGTGTTAAGTAATTATCTTAAGACGAGAAATATATAAAAGCTACATCTCTTTGTAAAGCAATATATTCAAAACATCACCTGAGGTTTCCTAAATAACAGATTACCTAATGCTTATGGTTAATTTTAATATTGCTTTAAAATATTTCCAGCCAATATTATTTTACCAAAAATGTAGGTAGTGATGTCGTGTAGCAAACGGGATCCTTGTTGTTCATAATTGCATATATATTTATTGCTACAAAGAAAATATTGTCAGTGCGATTTGACTTTGAGAATAATCAATGAAATGTTAATAATAAAATTATTGAAATGCATTAAGTAAAAATATATCTTTGATAGTTTTTTTACAATACATTATAACAGATGATTTTTTACATATTATTTAAAAAATAATTAAATTTTTATCTTTTATATTCGTTACGTAAACAAGTCAATATTTAATTTGTGAAATTTTGGGATGTAAGCAGAAAATGTCATTTCTAATGTTTCATTTCAAACTATTTTCGAAATTTACTTTTACTAGAGCCACTTTACACTCTTATAGAACAAATATTTCTATAGACAGTGTTGGATTTCAACAGACAGAACTAGTTTCAAGTGTTACAATGTTTTTTATCGATGAAATCTATCTTGATCATTTTTACTTTCTGTATAGCTAAGTATAAGGGATTTAGTTTATTAATTAACACATTCATATTTTAATATTCAACATGATTTAAATTTTATAAATATAAAGTAGGTTGCATAAAAATACTTGGTATTAGTTAAATTTTATATAAATTAATAATTAAATATATAATTAATTAAATTCATATCATTAATTTATGATTTATTTTTTGCAGCATGTTCTCTCCGATGCCTTTGCCATGTACCATATCTAAACCTAAAAGTGATTGCTTCAGTTACTACACCTGCCAATTAGGGTTGCCTCCGACAGCCTATCCCCCGTCATTGTTCGCAACTTCTACGGCATCTCCATCTTCTATGCCCTTCGTCACGCCTTTGAAAAGCATCTCAACTCCTTCGTCCACTTCCCCGGAAAACGATCTGGGAAGCGAAAAATCTCGAAAAATATCCTTATCGTTCGCAGAATGAATTCAATAAATAGCTGTAACACTTACTTCTTCGATTTTATCAGTGTAGTAAACTTCATTTGGAATAAAAACACTTTGACTTCAAGATTACTTTGTCAATATTTATAGGATTGTAAATATATTTCTAAAACCATTTGCAAATATATAAAATAGTTCCTGTAATAAATAATATCACTAAAATAATTTGTAGAAAGGAATTTTCGGTTAATCTTTTTTGTGACTTCAAACCTTTTTAAAGATATGCACATATTTTTCTAAAGGATTGAAGAAAATTATGATGATAAAAATGTGACCTGAATAATCTATTAGTATTGCATTTTAATTTAGTTTTAAGAATAAATTCTCATGTATTGTGTAATTTTTTTTTTTTATATATTGAACTTCATACATTTTGTTTTCAACACTTGTCTTATGCTATTTTCGACTCACTTGATTTCATTTAAGAAAAAAATGCAAAGCAGATTAAAAAATCAAGTCATGCTAAATGAGTATTAAATTTTTGGGTTAATATAAATTCTTCAAAAAAATTTCTCAGTATAATAAAAACGACTCACTTGATTTCAAAAGAAATGATAAAATTTACCATTTCTTTTAAGATTTCAATTTTTCAAGTAAAATATTTTTAATATCTTATCAATATAAATTAACTATTTAATTATGCCTTGCTAATTTATTTTCCTAGATAGATATACAATGTATTTAAGAAAAATAAGGAAAATTCTCTAGAAGTATCGACCACTATAAGCAATTTTCATTTAAGAATGTTTAGTTTAAAATAAAATGTGTAAAGATGAGAGCGTGCTTCAAAACAGTCGATCCTCACATTTTAAAGTAACACCCCTATTGGTATTTATCGGAAAAAATAAATACCATGCACGCGCGCAGACGTAAACTGCAAAAGGAAATCTCAGGAGAAAAACACAGTAATAGATTCTTTAGATAAATCTACACAGGGCATAAGAGACAAAATCCAGCTATGCGAAGTAATTTCAATGTTCATGTGTTCCAACACTTGGAATGTAAGGAATGAAGGCGCATTTTATTTTAGTACGTTAAAAAAAGAGCTTTGCACTTCATTTATAAAGCTACACAGGAAAAGTTCATATAAAGCTCAGCAAAGATTTTTATTTTTATTTTTCTGTTTATTGTATGTCGTTCAAGGAGTACCAGACAAGCGAGTATAGAAGAAGCAACTCACGAGGCAGTTCAAGCTAATGCAAATACACGAAAATACGAGTTGTGACCCATAGCATTTGTATAGCTTATTCTACGAGTTAGCCACAGAGTTTGCACACGCGCTGATTTCTACGAGTTCAAGTATTGATTGATGAAAATTATTTTCGTTACGAAGATCTTGCTCATTCATCTTTGCAACTGAGTGTAACAAAAGCAATTATTCTTTTCAACCATGAATGTACTTTTTCACAAAAGATATCTTATTTAATACCCACAATTAACAATACCCAAGGAATCTGTAAACCGACATGTGTATCAGCGATGCCTTTCCCCGAATATATGGGTAGGAATTATCAGCGACAACCTAGAGGATGATAAACGTCTTGACAAAGACAAATACCTGACACTTTTGCTGGAGCTGCAGCCGATCTTGCAGAAGAATGCTTCATCTGATCTAGTTCCAGCATGGTAAAACTCGAGTACAGTTTGCAACTATTCTAAATTGATGAATTAGAAAAGGTTGTCTGACGAGTTGGGCACTATGACCCTTTATGATCCTCATTTTGGAATATTTTGATTTCTTCTTGTGGAGACAGTTGATGACTTTGATGTATGAGACTCCACTTGATTGTGAAGGTTTGTTAACGCAAGAACGTTGGTGCAGCTGGAGAGCTTAACGATATTTCTGAAATATTCCAGAAAATTTATCAACTCTTTTACCACAACTTGATTAGTATAGATGAACACTGATTTGTTGTGAATTATTTGTTAAAATTGTTTTTTTTTTATATCTTATTTTTGCATTCCTTACTATATGGGCTTGTCTTTCATATTTCAAAAGCGTTGAATTGACGCCATTAGGAAAACTTCTTGAACGAACTGATCCCTTAGCCACCAACTTTACCAAAATATATCTATCTAAACTGTTATTTCAGGTTATTTTTTAAGGATGCTGTATTTACATTTTTAATGTGTTATCAGTATATGTAACTGCAAAAAGCTATTAAAGCAGAAAATAAGTAAATTTGTAATAAATCAAAATTTTCTTTTTCAAAAATGCTATCCCATTTTTTGAATATTATTCTCTTTTATTGAAAGCTCATTTTTAATAGCTCAGAGATATTATTTGATACTTGTGAGTATTTCTGGTTAGACCCTTAATTGATTTCCAAGTGTGAAGTTTTCATTCGAAACGAAGATTTCTGAGTTATTTTATATCTATTATAACTGTTTTGACAACTGTCAAAAAAATAAGAATAAAATTCAGGATAATGATAAAAATTTAAAATTTATTATTTAAGTATGAAACTTAAAATTTTCATTCATAAGGTAATCATTCAATAAATTGTCCTGTATGGATCCGAGTTATGAACTTTAAATAAAAGCGATTCTTAGCTTTTAACAATATGGGAAAGCAAAATGCTGTGAAAGATTTTTAGAACCATTTGTGAAGAATGAAGTATATTCGAAGCAATAAAAGAAGATACAATTATAAATGTTTAATTCTAGTTATTATTAAGTATTTATTTATTCTAAATTACTCAAAAAATGAGTGAACTATTTGTATTAGCAATAAATAATATTTATTATATATACCAAAATATTTATTATATATTATTGATTATATATACCAATATATATAATCAATAATATTTATATATATATAAACACCTTAAAAGCAATATTTCTAATCCATTTTAAAAGTATATAATAAAAAATAATATTTCTTTGTAGAAAAAAAAAATTAAATCGTTTTGAGGATTTAAACTAATCATAAAGTGGATGTTATTTATTGCTTGCATAAACAATCAAATATTAATATTTAATGTGTTTTATATGCCACATGAAATAAATTTATCTTTACTTAATGATTAATAAGTATTTATTTTTAATAGAGATATCAAAAGAGACAAATCTCCAATAATATATAAAATAACCAATCCGTTAAGGTATTGACCAAAATTTTCTTTCCAACTGCTCACTGAAGAGCTAATCCCATTGATAAATTTACTTGTTTTTTGATGGGTGGATAAAATTGTATATTCAACATTATTGATGAAAACGATTATTTGTTTAATTCACAGACCAATTATAAGTAAAATAAAATGACATACACATGATCTCTACTGTAACGAAGGAAACAATCACTTTATGGTTAACAATAAAAAAAAGATATTACTAAAATGATATTAAAAGCGAAAAAAAAACAACTCTAATTGTTTGGTAATGTATTGAGGATAGAAGAGAAAAAAATTGTAAGTAAATTTATTAAATGGAAATCTTGAACGGTCAAGGGCTAGAGGAAGTATTAAAGTAAGGATAAAAAAATAAGTGAAACAAGATTCGAAAATGCTCGGAGGCTATTGATTATAAGCAATATACAGTCAATAAAAATAAATAGTCCAGAATTTAAAGAAGGACAAGCCTCTACAAGCACAGTAACAAAACTAAAGTATGTAAACATATGATTATGTCTACCAAGAACATAAGATTATGTCAAACAAGTGGACGTATTTTCTAACAAATCTTTGACAACAGATAAAAAAAATTTCTAATTCATACTTCATAAAAAAATGTATCCATCTTTTCAAATTTTTAAATTCAAAATTATTCGAAAAAATGAAACAACTTTTTTAATCAAAATTCAAATCTCTAGAATAAGGATTCAACACTAAGTTGATCTAGGATGAGAGAGAAATTCATTCTGATTTAATATCTAAATTTTAGAAATTTCACACAGCATGATCTGTAATTTTTATGATACACTTCACTAAAAATCAGAATTTGGAAATTTTTTGAATTATATTAAGAAAATAACTTCAATTAAATACCGGAATTTCTGCTGTTAAGTTTTTCAGAAAACTAACTCTTTTACGATAGATTTTTCATATTATTGATTTTTTTAAATTCTTATTGCAAAATGGAATTTTTAAAATTAAATTCATTTATAACCTACCAATAAATATTAGTGTTTAATGCAGTTGAAAAAATCTTAAGTGTACTTATTATAATAAATACCTAAAGTTAAGTGTTAGTGATGAATATATATATAAGAGATTTGTAGTTTTATTTAGCAATATCAAATTTTAAGACTGACATGAGATTTATTTATAAAATTCTTTTTTTTTTTAATTTTTTTCTTTAAACTTTCCAGCGGAATGAATTTTTAATTCTGATGATAAAATTTAAGGATCTTGTATGACTTTGAGTTATATAACTAAATCATTAAGAACAAAAATGTTCGAAAATCATTTTTAAAACTTTCCATTTAAATACCATTGATTCATTCATAAACATTAGCTTAGATATACCACTGATCTTTTACTTTTCACCTTTT
Organism: Latrodectus geometricus; assembly: GCA_026290005.1. Classification (NCBI taxonomy): domain Eukaryota; kingdom Metazoa; phylum Arthropoda; class Arachnida; order Araneae; family Theridiidae; genus Latrodectus; species Latrodectus geometricus. Next base: position 37,163 of record JAPDSC010027169.1, read on the forward strand.
TTTCATATCTCTATTTATCTATATAAATAAAATCCCTATTCAATTTGTTTGCCAAATTTTTGCTTGTGATTGAAATGAGAATGGGAGCGCGGAACGGAAGGAAAATTTTATAAGAATATTGACGGGCTAACTCAAAACATAGGCCGTTCCATTTAGAAAATTTGACTACACAACATAAGATTAAATTGAATTGTAATTAATATCAATTTCAACTCACGATGAAGTTGATTATTTAACGTAGTTAATTTAAATTATGTAACTCTATTTCAGGAGTATGTTCGTTTAAAGAATGAAAAGGTGTAATTCTTTCCCTCCTTTCAAAACTATGGCCTTTGAGGGTTGAAAAAAAAGATGTAGGGCATCGAATCACCCTTTTTACATTCTCACATAATTTTTTTAAAAATAATGTTATTTATTTTTACTTTTTTGATTTTTAGAAGTATATTTTACACTTACTCGATTGAATGAATTTACTTTTTTCCCAATAAACCACCGATCGGAAATACATTGAAAGACAAATGAAAAGCATACTAAATTTCAAATTTATAAAATTTATAACTAAAAAGAATTTTCAAGTGTTTCACCACTATGCGATTTTAGAGGATCTATTTGTGAAAAGTGATTTCATGGTGCAAAGCAGTATTTTGAATAAAGCACAGTAAGTATCATTAAAAAATAGTAAATATTGTTATTTTTTCATCTAGTATACCTGTAAGCTCTGGACACGTATTTCCCATTGGAAGTTACAATCTATGAAAGAATCCATGGAAGTTACAATCCATTGGAAGTTACACTCTTGTAGTCATCAAAAAACTTTTTAAAATGTTTTTTAAAATGTTTTTAAAATGTTTTTTGATGACTAGAAGCAATTTTAAATTATTTCCATTATGTAGATATATGTAGTGAAATCAATTATATGAAGCATATGTAACCCATTTTATACCTCGAAAATATTTCAAATATAGTAACGCTGTTTTACTGTGGCATAACAAACAAGGGCCGAAACAAGATTCAAATTTGTAACCTTCACGCTTAAGCTGTTTTATTAAGTAGATTGCGCAAAATCTTGAAGTTGATGAGCCATTCGTTTTACTGAATAAAGGAAGTTTACGAAGTTAATTAACTACTGAAGTTTTGACAGCAATCAAAAGGCTTTAAAATGGCACAAAAGTACTATGAAAAAGTTATTTATAATTATGCTTATGAAGTGCAAAGTGAACATTGAAAATTTTCTATATAATTGAAGTCTTGTGTGTTGAGAGATGGAATTGAATGGTTTGTTCATTATAGTAAATTCAATTCGTGAAGAGGAACTCAAAGAATATATCGCTCAATTAGATCAGGTAGGACTGCCAATAAGTAGTGAAAGATTGAACAAATAATGATTGGATAAAAAACATTGTATTAAAATTATTGTATAGAATATAAACATCCAAATAGAAAATTTGTTTGAAACTCAAAAGTTTAAAAAGTTTTTATTATAACATAAAATACTAAATTAAGCTTTATACATTTTTTTTGTTTAACCTTTCAAGGCTATATTATTCATTAGTATTCTAGACATCGGAAAGCGTATGAAATGTTAGTTAAAAATTAATTAAATTTGGAATTTAAGTAATATTTCGTAAATAAAATCTTTCCTTCATTGATAAAACGTGATATTTAAATGTCTTATATGAATATAGAGATAATTGGGTATGTTTAATATTTGATATACTTTCAAGATTCCTTTTCATTTCCCTTCTTTTTAAAAATGAGGAACAATATATCATTGTAATAAAGTTTGCTAAAAACTATTTGATATGAAAAAATTTATTTTCCAGTGCCAAAGCTAATTAGTAAAATTTTGATTCGGGAATTTTATGTGACCTATTAATCGTTAACGATTAATGTGTCCCATTAATCGCTACTTCCAAGAATATTAAAATATTTAGAATTTTTACCACGTTAAGCTTTAACTGATAAGTTATTTTATCAAATGAAAGCAAAAAATTGTAAAATAAACTTAGGGAGCTAAAAACAAAAGTCTCCAGTTTCTCAAGTATATTTTTTGTAATTTGATATAAAATATTTCTTATCAATATATTTAAAAGGAATTTTTTCCTCCATTTTAAAAATATTTTTTAAAAAGAGCGTAAGGATAAAAATTTTGACTACATTTTCAAGTATGTTTTTAAAATGACGATATGAAACTTATTTCTAAACTAGTTTCCCTGAGCTATCAGCCCAATAATCCCGCGAGAAAAATATATATTGTGATTAGTTTTTTTTAATAAATGGCCCACATTTTATAATAATAAAATGTACATAGATAAATCCCACTTTTTGAACGAAATTTAATTTTCTGCTTATATGTATTGACTTGATAATTTTAGTCATTTAAACTTAGTAGTAAGGAATCTCATTAAAACTTCCTCCACAAATTTTGTATGAGATATGATGTTTGTTTCAGAAAATTCACATATTTTTGAACACCAGATAATAAAAAATTCTCTTAATTAAAGTTCATTTGCAGATTTAGTAATGTGATAGGTAAACTTAATTATATATTAATGTGCTTATTGGCTGTGGGTTCACAAAAAATAACTTTGGGTTAGAATTCAATGGATATTATAAAATGCAATATGAAAGAATAAGAAAATAATAAAACAGATATGCTATTCAATACTACATAGTGTAAAATTTAAAATACAAAATTAAATTGTAACTTATAATAATAGTTTCTTATTAAATCAATAAAGGTAATTATATATTAAAGTATATAATGCATGTTCACACACACACACACACACACACACACACACACACACAC
>JAPDSC010027169.1:58870-73808 GCA_026290005.1 Latrodectus geometricus
TATATATATATATATATATATATTTAATGTTTTATGCTTTTATTATAAAAATAATAATAATTGTTTCAGAGATTTTAAATATTCTGTATAGCTGATAAAAGCGTATTTTCTTTTTTCTTCTAAAAAATATCTCTGATTCGAGACATAAACATTATATATTACCTTATTATTAGTATCCATCAAAGAAACTTTGTTCTAATATTTCTTCTCTGATTCTAAAAAACCCTTCCTAATCAAGTATCTTTTCTTCGAGTGATTCGAAAAAAATTTGATAGTATTTTTTTCAGTAAGGAAAATTTAAATGCTTAAAGACAAATCAATTATTAGAAATGGGAAAGAATATATGTTCCTTTTTAAACATCAACAGCCTATTACCCAAATAACATCTATTATTTTTGGAAATGACGAGTAAAAAATTTTCTGAAGTATTTACACTTCTTAGAAAATACTCTCGAAGATACCACTGTATATAATTTTTGTAATTAACGGAACTCTTTCCACAATAGAGGTATTGTTTTGTCAAAGTGAAGTATTTTTCTTAATACTTCTGTTTTTCATAAAGGGATTTATTTTGATTAAATAAGATAATTCGTGTGTATATAATTTTGTCTCAACAATTATATTCACAATTAACTGGACATTTATTGCTCATGAAAATATATATAAAGAATACTTTCATGAACAATAAATCTGGAATTTTATAAAAAATGAGTTTTATAAGCAATTTTAATTCTCTATGTAGAAAATTAAAATTACGTACAAAATTCATTATTAGGAAATTCCTACTATTAGTTAACATTCTCTCTCTCAATATATCTTGTCCAAATTTTTAATTGTTTATAAAATACTTATTATTTATCCATACAAATAAATATTTTAAAATTTTTTGTAAATGATATTTGATACTAATACAGTTTTCACAAATGCTAATTCATTAATTAAATTAATTAATTTTGCACTATTTTAACTATAACAAAAATACACTGTTTTGTAGTGCTGCCATCTATCGGCATCAACAATTACTATCTCTATCTTTAAAGTTCTTACATTCTTAAATTATATATATTTATTTAGTTTTACTATCTTGTCAAAGAGCTTATAATTTTTTTTTTAAATTTCAATTTGTGGCTTTGAAATGAATTAGGGAGAGAGATGGTAAGTGTATATGCAAGAGAGAGAATTTTTTCTTACGAAAAAAAAATGAATGGAAGTTATTCATAAAGAATTTTCTGCAGTATAGTGCAATGGAAAATATGCCTTGTAGTGGCAAAATTGCTAGAACACCAGCTTTGAATCTTCATGCTTTCGGATCAAATTTCGTCGAAGCATGGAAAAAAAATCGAAGCAATGAACTAAGCAAACAGATGAGATTAATGTTATCGGCCCTTGTTTCACAAACGGACAATGTGAAATTTAATAAAAAATAATTAAAATAAAAATGTTCTTTGTTATCCCAAAAAAAAATTAATTTTACACTTTTTTTTACATATTATTTATTTTTTCTTAATATTTGGGCTTTTTCTAAATTACAGAATAGAATTATATTTGATATTCTTTGATTTATATGTTAAATATTTAAAATTTATTAACATTCGATTACCAAACTTAATTTTTTCAAATACTTGTATATTAGAAAGCATAAAATGTCACATTAAACAACATTACAGTTGTTTACCAGTAAAAACTATTTCAAACATAGAAAGACAAATTATTTAATTAGGTACAAACTATTTTATACACATAACAAAAGCATTTCAAGGAAAAATAGAGTTTTTTCATTAATTTATTCCTTGAGTTTTTATTTTATTTCCTTAATACATATATTGTATCGTAAAGTATTTACGGATTATTTTATTTAGGGATATTTTTATTAGAAGACATTTATACAAATCATCCTGTTTTATTAGAAACAATATCAAATATCCTTTTACGGTGAATTATTCAAACTTCCTTTCAAATAAATCATGAAATAATGAATAAATAAATTACGTAACAAATTAAAAGTTATTTTATAAATGGAAATACTTTTTGTGTGCTTACATCTCCAGTAGATTTCAAAATACAGAATGACGATTCAGGGTAGTGATTGCAATCCCAGTGTACAATTAGGTCCACTTTTAAAATCCAGAATTCTTAGTGATTTTCATTAAAGGTTTTTAATGCGTGTTTTGTAAAGTCTTATTTTTTAGTAATTTGTTTCTTTTTCGTGCATCTAAGCACTTACTTTGTTGTCTCTGTAAAAGTTAGAGTTAAAATAACATTGAAATTTTTCATTTGTTAATTATCACTAGCTTCACTTTTAATGAATATTCTGAAAAAGAGACTTCATTTAAGAATTCTACACTTCTATTACAAATTATTAATTCAGCTGTGCTTTCAATTATTTGAAGACTGAAAAATGCAGCTTTCATTATTAAATTACATTTTGTAATAAAAGTTTTCTATTATGGACATATTTCAAAGCAGCGTCTAGCATCTATAGTCTATTTCTCAACAGACGTTTGATGATAGATCAAATCCTAATGAATTGCTTTTGATGAGATTTATAACTGCCTGCTATTCATCTACTTTAAAATAAATAGCTATGACTATTGATATGCTCTTATATAATAATATAAGATAATAAATAAAATGTATTAAACATTATTTGCAGCATTGCAGCGAAAGTAGAGTTTCCCAGGTTTGTCTCTTTAGATGAATGAATAAGACATTTTGCCTACAAAAATTTTCTAAAATTTGGAGTTCCAAACGACCTTAAATGTTGTTAAATTGCGTAGTGTCATAATTAATAGACATTTTTTTGTAGAAAAAAATAAATAAAATAATCTTATAAAGAATTCTGAATGTTGATCCATTTAATAATCTTCCCATACAATACAAAAAAATATTTTTTTCAATTTGTTTCTCTATCTGTTAGAACTTTCTTTCCCCGTTACCACAATGATTAACACTTTAGTCTCCTCTTCAGTTATCCTTGGATTCAATTCCCACTCCGAGTGTAAACTTTTGTACAATGGCTTTAAATCCACTTTAGATCCCAGTTGAATTAATGCAAAACTCTTGTGCAAAACAAGACAATGGAAAGACATGCCATTAACTAACCACCTGTCCGAACTAACCACCCAACTAACCACCTGTCCGAAATTATTTTAATAACATGTTTTAAAGAGTTATTTATTCAAGTCAGTACCTCTTCAAAATCACTATATTAACCAGTCAAGCGCATTGTTACTCTTGGCATTGCACATTGTTACTCTTGGCGATGTAAATTGTTACTCATGGCGTAAATAAAGGGCATTTGTTCTTTTTTACTGAAATTAATTGCTAATTGTATAAATTACTTAACGCAATTATCTATTTTATTTTATGTGCATCAAAATTCTATATGTTGCTGCAAAACTGAATAAAAGTTTACATATATTATGTTTAATATGAAAAAAGAATTATTTATCTAAATAAAAGCTGATAAAGGGTTTTATATAAGTTTGGTGTCTGATTTTTGTTAAATTACTTCTTAGTATTTCTGAGAAATAAAAAATATTAATTAGAAATTGTTAACAAATTCTAATTGCAATATAAATTGGCTATATTTTTATGCAGTTATTGCTGGGCTCTTTCACAACGGAAAACAAATACCAATTATTTAAAAAAATGAATTTATTCAATAGAAGAAGGAATTCCTTATTTGTGATCATTATTTTGATAAATCTTTGCGTTGTTGTTTCCTTAATTTTTACAATACACTTCTGAAAAGTAAAAACATTTTTAAAAAAATGGGGAAAATTAAAAAATAATAACCGTTTAGACTTTAAACATTTCAAATTTTACTATTTGTGGTCTTTAACGTAAGGAAAAAATCAGAATAACTAAAAAAATTAGCTTAAAATAGTTCAATCAATCAATCAATCAAATCATCCAATCAATGGAAATTAATTTAAAAAAACACTTTTCTTATTGTTATGTATTGATTAGAAAAAAATATCAAATATATTTGAAAGCCATATAAGAATAATTAATGTCTTGCTTTGATTAAAACATTTTTTTTTAATTTTAAACCAATCAAACATAAATATTAAATTAATTAGAACTAATTTTTCAAATAAATTGAAATACTATAAAGACAAGAATATAATTGAAATACTATAATTGTGATGGGAAGTTCATAATTTATTCCAAGACTTTGTATCTTTTGAAATACACTTTTAAAAATTCTTAAATAAATAATCACACAAATAATCTATTTAAATATTTATTTTTTTTAAAGATTAAAACCATAGAAAAAAATTAATTGACAATATTGTTCAATGATTTAGGAATGATGAAAAATATTAATTTGAAAATAACCTTTTTAAAACTTTTAAATGCACTTAAAATATTGAATATGAATTAATTCGCTAGTTATAATTATTAAAGTGAACAATATTATATAATAGTATCATTAACATTCATAAATACACCACCTGTATGAATTTAGAAGACAATCTTAGTTCTTAATTACAAATCTAAATTTAAAATAAAACAATGTGAAACTAAATCCTTCTGCCCTTTTTCTCTTCAGATATAATTATGCAATGTATATCATTAAATTAGTATAATTACTTTTATTTTACTTTTTAATTATCTTCTTCATTAAGCTAATAAAATAATCCATTGTATTTTTGTAATTAAAAACTGCTTGAAATTCTCTCATTTGTGTAAGTATTAATTAAGCAAATTTAATTTAAGTTTTTCTAGTTTAATTAAAAGCAAATCATTTACCAAAATCATTTACTCTTTTAGTGTACAAAAAATTGCATAAAAACAACTAATTTTAAGCAATGAAATCAAACTTATAAGCTTGATACTTTATTGTAGCTTAGCATTATCATAAAAAATGATACACGAATATTTTAATTAATGATGAAGTAAAAGTGTTTTTCATAGATTAATGTTGCATTTTAATTAATTAATATAATTAGCTTAAAAGTATTATCTGTTTTTACAAGACTTATTATTTTTAAATGAAAAATATTTACCTCAGATAATTGTTTAATTTCATTTAGAATACCGATTTACTTTCATTTTATTTGTTTAAACTTATGGTCTCCGCATAATTTAAATCGTAATTATCAATTATACATTTTCTTTACCTTAAATAACAAACAAATATAAGTTTCATACAGATTATTTTCATTGCTATCTAAAATAAATATAATTACATAAATTTTATTTTTAGCAGTTATCTCAATCATTCGAGTGATTAATTCTGTAATTAGAAAATGAAATTTTTTGTGAAGTCGAAAGATGAACAAGAGTTTTAAATAAATATTTTTTCCTAGAAAATATTATTCCTTCAACTTATAATAGCCGGAGAAAATAGAATGAAATACTAAACAAAAGATTTTAATCATTTAACTTATGAAAAAGAATATTTTTATTGAGGGATAGAAAATTGAATTCTAAATTTCAGATTGACTTATTACTGTTAAAGTGGCAATTAGATTTATCGGCAAACGATTTATTTCTTTTAACTTTTTAAGCTTATTAGATTTTCAAATGCAAATGATTTCTAGCTTGAAATGTAATTTAAATAATTTCTTTATTTCTTTGTTTTTAGCTATATTATGGTAAAGTATATAACTTAACATCAATGAATCATAAATAAAAATACAAATTGAGGAGATTTGTATTTTAAAATTGTAAATCATTTTCAGAAAAAAAAATCAGTTTGAAAATAATGACAATAAAAATTAACAATCGTTTTCTGGCTACTTTAACTGCAATTGTAACAGACTTTTTCTGATGTTTAGAATCAACATTCTGTATTCTATATCGGTTAAACACCTATGAAAGTTATAAATTAATGTTATACTTATGAAATTTATGTTTGCTTTACTATCTAATATTACGAACTAAAGGTAAGTAAAATGTTTAATTTTTATTGGTATTATTTTTGTATTCATATTAAGAAGTGGATTCATGATTCAAATATTCTCTTAATTTATATTTTAAAATATAAACGCCTTATTTTGTGAATTGAATGATTTTTGAATGATTTTCTCTCATGATTCAAATTGATCAATTCAAAACAATCATGTGGTTTTGGTCAATGATCAAACATGATTTTTTAGATACGGAGTTTGTAAATCCAAAATGCTAATATACAATATTATTTTCAAACACGTGTGACTCAAAAAGAGTAAAATAATTTTCATCATTAAAAATGGAATGACTTTTTCTTGAATTTCTTATCCGACAATGGCAATTTGGTTTAAAATTAGATTGAAGAAAAAGAAATTCCTTATTTTTTCAGCTGATGAATGTAGTGTTCGATATCTCGTTAAATATCGATCATATAATTTTCAGATTTATGCTTGTTGGAAAGATCATATTTCGCACTAAAAAAACATTTTGCTGATTTTGGCCCATTCAGTTATAAGACACAGGGTGTTAAAAATAGAATTCGACGAATAGAATATTCAGGGCATTCACAGTTTTTCTTTGATAAAGGCAAAAATTCAAGTCAGGCAGTTGGAAATCAGGAATGGTGTTTATGGTCCTGATAATGTGGTCCCAATAATGTAACAGCCAATTATGTGTAATTTTGGTTTCATACATTCCATTCAAATAAATTTTATATTTAGCGTTAAAGATAAATCTCACAAAGGCAGGCCCATCGTCAAAAATATTTATAAAATCACAAAAATATCCGATATATAAAACAGTTTGAAATCATTTGCGCGAGACTAGTCAAAATTATCTAAATAAAGCCTAAAAGTTCACGTAAAAATAACGGAATACTTTTTTCTCAAATTAATATATTGTATTTGCTTATCTTTATATAAGAGGGAGCTTTCTTAGAGTGTTTGTTAATCAAGATTTTAATATTTTTTTTATATTATCTGACGTGCAGTACTATTTTCTATTGCTTATCTGACGACAATATGAATTACGTGCAGTATAAGTAAAATAATTTAGTTTGCTTTATCTTTCTCTCTCTTTTTTAGATTCAGTTTATTCCTTATCATAATGTTGTTTCTTTTTTAATATCTTGTTTCCTTTTAAAGATATTATACATCAGAGCTTATTCGTTTTGCTGTATCTTTAAAAGCAAAATCCTTTTCATAACTCAGATTTTCCAAATGTTGATTTTTGTCATGGAATAAAAGAATATACTTCTTTTTAAGTTACTTTTCAAACTTTTACATTTGTATTTGCTGATGATTTTCAGTTTATATCTTTTTAATAATACCTTTAACTGAAACTTTATGTTCAAATTTAGCTTAAAACTTTAATCTTTTGAAATTTAAAAATATATTAATAGCTTAACAAATTGAGAGAAAAATTTTAACTATCAATTATATAGTTATAGGTATAAATGCATTTAATATACACAATATAATATATGATCAAGAATGCGCATGAAACATTATATGTTTCATATTTAGAGCAATTTATTAACGCATTCTTTCAAATTATCTAAAAATCATTGCAAATTTTGTCTGTATCAAAAATTAGTTTTGAAAAATAGCATAAAAATTTAAAGTACAGTTCTTTTTTGAAAACTCTAAAATATTTCGTATTTTTAGAAAACTGCTTAAAAAACGCAAAGCAAGTAATATAGACACAATTATTAAAACCTTTATTTAATGGTGATAAATGTTTTTAGTTAAAATTAGTTTGAGTGAAACATTTGGAAATTATTGGAGATTATAATAAAAAAATAACATTAAAAAATATAAGCCATAAGAAATCTTTCATTTTTTTTTTCTTTCTTATCTTAAAATTATCTTTTATTTTTAATTTTCAGATATTTTTTCCACTGTATATTAAAAAATATATACAAATTAGCTAAACAATAGCTGGTTTATTTTCATAGGAGAAGCAACATTATAAGTAATTTATCAATTTTATTCAAGAACCAATTTGCATTTTTATCAAATTATAGCATTTGTAATTGATATTAAAATTCTATTTAAATACTGAATATTTTTATTTTTATTAAAACTAAATCACTAATGAGATATACTATCATAGAAAATAATTTTTGTTTTCCATATGCTTAAATACTTACCAGTAGATATTTTACTTTATTTAGAAATATGCTTCCGAAAACTTCTTAATACATATGCAAATTGTGTGATAAAATTCGGGATATATAATTGTTCTAAAAAATGCTTTTTTATCGATCTCGTACATTAAAATGTTTTATATTTGCAATTTAAATAACTATAGTACGTTTTTCCAGTGACTTAGCTATCATAGTACCATAGTCCATATGCTGTCATAGCACCGATTGGTCAAAATGTGTATATAGCCGTAAACACAGATAAATATTTAATTTATAAATAAGCATTTTCTGAAGTTCCAGCTCAAATTTTTAAATTAACTTCTCATTACCAAAAATTCAGATTCTTTCTTACTTAAATAGAGAAAAATCTACAGCTATAATGATGTCTGAGTAACTGAAGCAGTCTAAATAAGTTAATACAATCATTTTGATAAAATCAATCATTATTATCAATCCTTTCGATATAATCAAAGTTTAATAAAAAAATAATTTTCAAATCTTGTGTAACTAATATATTTTATTTGCTTTTGTTTTATCACTAAATCTTCAAATTGGCAAAAAACATTTTTAGCCTCCAAAAATTAAAATCAATTTACACTTAAATTCATTTAAACGAACATCGATTTAACTTTTTATTATTCAAGATTGCTTATTTGCCAGGTATTTTTATAAGAAAATTCAGTTCCAAATTTAGCCTTGATCTAAACGTAGTTACAACTATTTCTTTTCAAAATCATTCAGATTTAATATTTATTGTATTATTAAATCGGATTAATAATGGCTGTTTGTAAGTTTTGACTAAAGCTAAATTTTGGAAATATTGTCAAACATAAAAAAAATTTTTTTAATTAATGAATAATAATAATAATATAATTTTTTAATAATATAAGAGAAATTCAAATTTTATAAAACGCAGAACAATGCTTGCAAATGTAAAACTCTCCTCTATTATTATCTAAACATTTGTATGTAAATAATATTTTACAATAATCGAAATAATGGCTAAATATTCAGCATTTTTTCCTTTTAGTTAAAAGACTCCTCTCCAACATCTCGTGTGCGCAGGAATTTTTAAAATTTTTGAATTTAAAGTGGATAACCTACGGGGATATCCATTATGATTCAAATTCTACTTCCAATTGAATATTTTATTATATTAGTCTATGGAGGCAAAAAGTAATTGATTATAGATAGCAGCTTACTAAAAAGGAATTCCGATGAAGGGCGATTGCAGATATTTAATATATTCTTTGTAAATTGGGTTAATTATTGTAAACAAAACTAGAAAAAAATAACAGTTAATAATTTAAAAATTTATTACATGATGATATTAATGATAATATTAAAAAAAGTAGTTAAAAAATCAAAACTGGAAGAAAGAAGGAAAATGAAACTTAAGGCTTAATTTTTTCATAAAACCATAAATACACTGCTCAAAACATTTAAAGAATATTGAAATTATGGTTTGATCTTGAACTTGATAATTGTTTGGTTGATTGGTACATTATTGTTAGACGTAGTAGGATATATGAGATAAAAATGACATTTGTTTGACAGAAGAAAACCCATTTTATTGAGGATTAGAGGTACAAAAGAAAAAAAAAACACAAAATGTGTATATGAGAAAAACTAATAAAAAAAAAGGTGTTTTTTTTTTTTTTTTTTTTTTTTTTTTTTTTTTTTTTTTTTTTTTTTAAATCGTTTTTAGTTGGGAGCATGGTTTTCCCGGATGGCCAGTAACGTTGAACATCTTTTGAGACATCGAATCAATGAGTGGCTGGGATATTTTGTTCCACTCCTCCAGGTAAGATCTTTCCAGTTCTTTGAGATTTCGTGGGAATGTAAGCATCCAGCAACTCGTCTGCCTAGAATGTCCCAAACATACAGTATTGAGTTCATGTCCGGAGAACATGCTAGTCACTCCATTCGTATGATTCTTTCTTCCAAGAGGAAATACTTCACCAAATTGGGAGTATGTGGGCTGCAATTGTCGTTCATTAACATGGGTCATCTCCAATTGCTGCAGTGTAAGGAGCTACAATAGGTCTGTAGGTTTCATTCCAATATAGACAACCAGTCTGAGTTCCATTTCGAATGTTATGGAAAATAATGCACCCATCAATTTCTATGGCAGGAAAATTAATTGCCATGCTGACATATGGAGATGTCAGCATAGATCATCTTTCTCCCACCGCTAAATCGGACACTTTCGTGCACGAACGCTGGATTGTTTCTAATGCCACGCTTTCTCCAGAGAAATTTACACCTATTATTAGGATAAAGAGAATAGCGGGACTCACCAAAGAAAATAACGATCTATTCATTTCTTCTCTAGTTCACAAGCTGTATTGCTCATTATTTGAGGCCTCGATTATGTCTTTTTGTTAAAGTAACACAAACCAGTGGTCGGCAATATGACAGCCCTACATAGTGAAGGTGATTTCAGACAGTTTTTGTGAAACTGTGGTACTAGTAGCCGAACGAAGATGTTGCTGAAGAAGAGTGACCTTCATATTTCCGTCTCTTCGAGCCGTTATCGTTAAATAACTGTGTTCAATGGGTGTTACACGTACACGACCTTATTTTGATCTTCGGCCTGCATTTCTAGTCCCCAAAACACGGTTCTGATCTTGGAAATCTCACTTTGGGAAATTCCAATGACTACTGCTGGTTCAGATTTTATTTGTCCCCTCCCCCTTACTATTAGACAGATCTTTCTAAACTTCTTATTCGGTTAAATGACTTAGGTAAAAAAATTCTTATAAATATTCTCAATCATAAATTATAAACTTGATTCATAGATCTGAATTCATTTTGAGTTATAAAATTTCAAACACTATTAATTTTATATTTTTGACTGAATTTACATCACAAATACGCTAACAATTTTAATAATTGTTTTTTTTACTTAATATGAGGGACTCGTGTGAGGTTATTTTATGTAACATATTTCCTGTTTAAATTGCATAAGTAATGAAAAATTTAAGATGTATCATAATGGGGATTATTAAGAATATATGAAGTAAATTTTCAGGCAATAAATGTTCTTTTTTATAATTTTGTGCCTGGTTCATTTTAAACTTTAATATAAGCAGTAAATCTTATTCTTAAAAGTTATCATTAGTTGAAAAAAGATGAATGTCTACATTTCTTTACAAGACATTCTGTATATATTTCTCTGTTTCATTGCTTTATTTTTTGTTGTTGCGCGTTTATCAAATGTAGAATATTAATGTTTTTTAATGAATGCATTATGAATTCATAAGTATTTATTTTTTTAATATTATATTACTGAAAATGTTAAAAGTATGTTATTCTATTCAATATATTTTATATTATGCTGTTATAAGACATTTCTTGTAAGTGATACCATTTTGGGGTGCATTAGTACCGAATTTATTTTCTACGAATTTTTCAACCGTCACTCTGTTATGTCAAATAAAATAACATGATTCAGAATCTATAAATTTATTAATTAGATCTAATTATATTTATATGATTAATTCTTAATGGAAGATTGTGTTGAAGAATGCAAGTTTTCTTCAGTAGCGTGATTCATTAGTGAAAAGAGAATAGATAAACTTACATACTTTAATGAGATTTCAATCAAAAAACAATGCAGTAAAATATTATACAAAAAATAAATTAATATTATCTTTTTCCTTTGTACTTTCACCTTAATAAAAATTTCAAAATAAAAAGGAATTTATAATTTTTTTCTACATATTATAAACGAAGATAAAAAAAATATTAAAGATATAATTGTAAATGAGTTTGACGTATTAAATATACCATTGCCCTATATATAGAAGAAGTATTCATGTGATTTTTTGTTTGTAATTTTTGGACCTGCTATAATTTCACATGTGACTGAAATTCTTATATTTTATTATGATTAAAAGTAGAATGAATTATTTAACAATAAAGGGAGAAAGAGCTGAGTTATATCTATTAGAATATGGAGATGAGATCTTTTTAATTCTTGAATATCTCTCATATTATTAGGAGTGATACCAATGTGAAATGCAAAATTGCTTTAAGCAAATAAATGTAAGCCTATATACTACTAAATATCTTTATTCCTTAATTAATTCAATTAATTTTATGTAATGTTAGCTATTTCTAGTAAAAAAATAATAATGTGAAACTCATGTTGCTGTTTTAAGTTTAAAATGTAAGCTTTCTATAGTTAATTATTACATAATTACTTAATTATTACATAGGTCTACAGCTGTAAGTTTATAGTTAAGATAATTGTAAGTTTTTATCATAGATGCTTTTTTAGAGTAATTAATATAATTTTCTAATTTTTTAGGGAAATGAATAAAATATTATCTCTTTTAAAAATAACATTTATTTGAAAAAATATATGAAATTCACATCATATAGGTTAATACATAATGAAGTATAACATCCACATCAATGTGTGTATGTTATACTTCATTATACATTAACCTCGAAAAAATTAAATTAAAGTTTTAGAATGATTCAAAATTATTAAATCTCAACAAATGATAAAAATATTTTTATTATGTTTACCTGAACTCTAGCTTCAGACAAATTGATTTTCTTAGCCACTTCTTCTCTTAAAAATACATCGGGATAGTGAGTCTTTTCAAAAAGTATTTCAAGTTCTGTTAGTTGCTGCGGGTTAAATGTAGTTCTATTTCTGCGCTGGAAAAGATAAATATTTTCAGTTAAAATTTATTCTTTGAAATGAGAAATTTTGTATAAAATAGATTCAATGCTTATATAATATTTCTGAATCAATTTTTTTTTTCACTATATTATTTTCAATTGTTCTGCAGATAAGAGCAATTCACACCTTTATAAACATGGTCTTAAATGTATTACTACTAAAAAATGAAAAAGATGGTATAAAATTTTATAATATGAATTCAATTTAATTAAATTTATGACCGAAAAGGAAAACTTAAATGAAATCATAATATTTAATGTCAAATTACATTAAATCATTACAATTCATTTTAATACCATCAATGTCTCTTTGGGGGTAATAATAAATTAGCTCAGATCAAGATAGCGAACATTTAAAGATTTAGTAAAATTCACAATAAAGCCCTTAAGAAATTTAGACTTTATGTAAATCGATTCAATGTTAAGAAAAAAATTACATGAACTTCTATATTTTAATGATAATTTATATCTTACTATAAAAATTATAATATTCTAGAATATGAATATTATTACACACACCCATATATGTATTTATTTTTTGAATTAAAAATGCTCATATATCGAGTTCATCTCTCGTTAAAGTTAAGTGATAGCAGCCATATTATATAACTTTTGTTAATATTGTGCAATGAAGTCAAAGAAAATGTTTTAGGAGGAAAAATGTCACATTTTTAAATCAATTTTAAGATATAAAGTGCCATGTAAAATTTACATGATTGGTTGGTATTTTTTGTTATAAAATTTATCTTACAAAGTAATAACGTACAGAAGGACATGTAATCAATACGTATTACTTTTTAAATTATCATTATAATACCCTCAGTTAGTTGAATTAAAATTTTGATTTATAAAATGTTTGAAAAGAATTCGTGCATAAAGAAGTAATCTTGTTGAAATTTAATTTATTATTCGTAGTTTAAAAAGTTAAAGAATATATTTAATAAAATTTGTTGAAAAATTAGACAATCATAAGACAAAGATAAACTATTGAACTATAATTTAAAATATGTTTGATAAACTTATGATGAATGTTGTAATATATATCCACAATAAATAGAGAAAATGTCTAATGTTATCTCATAGATTTCTCAAAATTTTTAACAGTAATTTCAAAGGTAAATGTTAAAAGTTGGTAAGATCTATTGTTTCAAATAATAGCCTCAGTCAATACCTACGCTTTTCATGCTTCAGTAAGAGACACGTCTGAGTAACAAAGAAAACATACATCATGAATTTTAGCGCAATCTGAACACTGTGCAGCTAGGTAGCTATCTGATAATTTATGCTTGGAATGCAGATCAGATATGAAAGCATGAGTTTTAGAATCTCATTCATATATTGTTAAATCTTATATGTCCTACGTACATTAGCATTTAAACAGAAACGGCTACCAAGTACTTACTATACCGTTATCTAATCGCTTCGAATAACAATTCGGATTAATAAGAAGGCGATATTCTAACTTTCACTTAGATTCTCATCCATATGAAATGATCATTTGTTCCTTAAATGAAGTAGCATTTATTCCTTGACATCATAGACCATTAATCTATAGCATTTTATGTCTCTTTAACAAGTATTACTATAATCGCAGTACTAAATATTCTGTTGTAAACTGCTTATAGTAAAATCTGAGACCATTGGATTTATTCCATGTGACTTTTCTTAAATTCAAATAAATGAGAACAAACTTTTCAATATTTACATGAAATTCTAATTAAGTATTACATCTAAAATCATTACATAATCGTTAAGATTATGAATTTCCAAGAATGTACTACTTCATGAAAGCTACGTTTCTCAATATTAGTGCGTAGTCATGCCTATTCACTATAAAAGTAGATGACTTATATGCCTGATCTTATTTTACTTTTTTTAGATAATATCTGGCCTATAATTTGGTACTTCCTTAATAAATTATATTCATTTTTTGTGATTTTATTGATTATTCAACAGCAATTTAAAATATTTTATATTAATTAATCAATTTATATATATATATATATATATATATATATATATATATATATATATATATATATATATATATATATATATATATATAGAGAGAGAGAGAGAGAGAGAGAGAGAGAGAGAGAGAGAGAGAGAGAATTAGCTATATTTTAAACGAACATTAATAATGGCAATTAAACATGTAAGAAATAGAATACTTCATTGATCTGTGATCAT
>JAPDSC010027172.1:0-21937 GCA_026290005.1 Latrodectus geometricus
AATTTAGATAATTGTACATATTTTTTAAAAAATGTAAAAATCTATATAAATAAATTAATGTCAATTAATGATAAAAATAGAAGTTTAACTATAAAATATTGGCAATGTTAAATTAATGAATGGAGAGAAATCATTTCTATAGACATTGAAAACAAGCAAATGTAAATAGATATTTCAAAGCAGTATTTAAATATCCTAATAAATTGAATAAAATTTTATACATTTGTTTTCACTCAAACTGAAATTGATCATAATTAAAATAGTTTAAATAAAAGATAATCGAAGCAGCATTTGACATGACTTACCAAAACAAAAAAGAGCCAATGTTAACACACATTTTAACCATTTGAATTTATTTCTTTAAAAACATCAAAATAATTTGATATGTTAAATAAATAAAAAACCAATTAAAGTGAATCAAAATTTGCACTGTCTACAAATAGCATTATTAATAAAATATTGAAAATAATAAAATTATCCAGAAAACAATATAAAATGGAGTAAAATTAAAATAATAATGCTATTCTGATACTCGACTTGGAAGTTGAATATTGAAACAACTTACAAAAGTCTCTTAAATTATTTAACAAGACTAAATCAAAATAAGAAGTTAAATCACATTCAAAGGTTCCCTAAAATAATGACAAACATTAAGGTTGTTAAAATAGAATGTTGTAAATTATTTATATTCTCAATCTGTAAGAAAAATTATGTATTTTAAAATGTATCCCAAAACTGCTAAAAAATTCATCAAATGTGAAACTATACCAAAAGAATAATCTCATGTAATCATACTAAAAAAGGGATTTATGTATACATTTAAAAGAATTATACATAATTCTTTTAGAAATTAATCATGTATTTTAAAATCAAGTTTCCTAGTGTTTTATATAAAAAAAAAGTTATTTTTATTTTTAGGTACCAATTTAATCCTAGCCAATATAGGCTTCCTGTTGTGCAGTTAATATTACTGAAAGCGTTGACAAACTTGCCTCATACAGATTTTGTCCTCTGTAAATGTCTAATAGAACAACAAAATGTATCCTTTTCTATTTAAATATTATTGTAATACGAAAGAATATTTTTTGATTTCTTTGAAATTTGTATCTGTATTCTCTATTTAATTTTTGCCAAAATTAGTTAAAATGTTATAAACTTGTTAAAAATTTTAAATATAGTTTTAAACAAACTTTTAAAATCAATAATAAAATTATTATTTATTTAATAAAAGTATGTAATTTAATAATATTTATATCAATATAAGAAAATATGTAATAATTTGTATTTTTTGATAATGAAGCTGCTATTCTGCTTTTTTTTAAAATCATTTTCCCCCATTCCTTTTACACTGTGAGCAAATTAAAGAGGTCTTTTTCTTACAATGACATGTTTCAAAAATTAATTTCTTAAAAAAGAATTCTATGCATAAATTCATCAATTTGGATATTTCCTGAATATCAAGAAAAAAGGTGTTAGTTTCAAAATTACATGTTTCAAGATTTGTCCAATCATGACTTTTTTAAAGGAAATAAAAGTTTGCTAAAGGTTTAGTTTAAAGAATGTTTATTTATAATATTTTATATGTAGACCAAACATAAAAGGAAATTTGATTTTAGAATTTAAGATGATTTTATTTTAAAAAGTATCGCAAGAAATAATTTTAGGAAATTAAGGCAGTGCTGAGATTTTTATAATTTTTTAAATTCTGTAAATATTATATATTTGAAATAAATAAACATAAGTGTAAGAGATATAGTGTAAAACAAGTTTTCTTACTCTTAACTTTCTCCAATAATCCAGTTATCTTTGTAATTATGTGAGGGATGTTCTGTGAAAACTTTACTGATCCCAGTCATAGAAATAGTAAAGTTTACATACTTAAAATGTAAGGTAAATTTATTAATTGTAATTAAGGAAATTTAATAGTAGAAATGTAATTAGTATGTTTTAATAGATATATGAAATAGTAAGCTAAGAATTTTTCTCAAATGTTTGATCTTTAATGTGTTAATATTGTTAAAATAAGTTTTGTAAGATGTTCAATAGTGTACATGAAACATTGAAATTTTATAAAATCAAGTAATAATCTAAAATATTAAACTTTAAAAACTGTAAAATGATTTTTGGTTTTATAAAAAAAAAAAAAAAAAAAAAAAAAGAGTAAAAAAGAAATAATTTTTTTTTATTATAAGAATAGATTTTATATCATTCTTAAATTTATAGTTTAAATGTGAAATATATGCTCTTAAATACTATGAAATAAGGCTAAAAGTAAAATGATCTTAATATAAAGTTAATTTAATGTTGTGTTTCATTTATTTTTAATCACAGTTTAGTAAAAAATGTAATAATGTAATTTTTTTTTCATGTATAATAAGCCTTGGTAATGTTTACCAAAAATTATGAGAATGGGCTTTGTGGCTGCAATTATTCACTAAATATTAAAACAATTTGATTTCTTTAGAAATTAAAAATTGTTTTTGAAATTTTAGCTTTAATGATGTTAATATTTCTTAAATAAATAAAAATTTCTTTGAATCAATATGAATGATTTCATTTGCTTGAAATGTGAACATTTAATTTTTTACTTCTATATTATTAAACATGCAAAATTCCTAAATGCAAATATATAGCTGGATGAGGACGAAATTAAGCACATTGTGCATCTGCATAATCTCCTAGAAACATGTCGATTTGTTGAATTTTGGGTAAGATCTTAGTTTTTGCATTTAAATATTTGGAATATGTGTGTGTTTTTTTTTAATATTTAATTTGTGTTTTCATAAATATTTAATTTCAGAATGCATTGAAACAAAACCTTGTATCAACAATTGGTATCACTGGATTTGAAGATTCAATAAGAAAATGTATGTAATTTTGTAAAGTATATTTTAATATAATTTATGTGATAAAAGTGAACAATTTTATCGCATAAATTTTAATTAATTCATGCATGTATGTAATTGCTTCATTTAATTATACTTCAGAATTTTAATGTTATTTACAAAATTCAATAATGATTTTATATCATTAAAATTATTTGAAGAAGGTAATAAAAGCTGTAGAAAAACTAAATAAGTTTGATTTTTAAAAGTAACAACTGAATTTATTTCAATTTTTTTTCTGGTTCTTTTGATTTAAAATTTTAAAAATTTGTATTTACTTCGATAAACTATTTCTGCTTAGTAAGTTCTTTATATTTTGGCTGATGAAGAACCATAAGTAATTTGATACTTTTTAGCAGTATATTTTAAATGAATATATCATTTATTATTAATTATAATAATACTTCAGTCATAATATATTATAAGTGAATTGAAAATTGTGTAGTTGTAAAATATGTTATTTGGGATGTTAGGCACTATCTACATGCACTTAAACTAAATCAAATGCCTCTTATTTTTTTACTTAGAAGCATTTTCAATGTTAATAGATTTCATTGTTATTTGTTATGAAAAAAACATTTGTCAATTTAAATTTCCAATGTGTTCTAAAAGTATTGAGGAAACCAGAAGTATAATCATTGTAATTACTCTAAAAATATTATGCATATTTGGTAGAAACTTTTTAAAATCTATAAAAAAAATTCAATGAATACCTACATATTGACTATAGCTGTGATTGGTTTAGATAGTGTTTACTAGTCAAGTAGTGAGTTTAAATCCTAACTTACTCAAAGAGCTGTCATGTTAATTAAAGGTTGTGGTTGCAATATTCTGTAATGAAATGATACTTCTGTGGTAAAGTCAAGTATTGGGGAGTTTTCTGCTTGCTCTCTGCTTCTGAATTATGAAGACTCCCTCTTGACAGTTTCCTTGTAACTGGTAGAGCCCAATTCAGGCTTCTACCTGTTAGTATTGAGGAACAGAGAAATTTGCTGGTTCTCACTCACATGTTGCATATATCAAATATTTGTGAGAGTGTATCCTTTCAAAGCTTTCAATTGCTCGTATTATTGATTAAATGATATCGAAACATTTACTTTAACAGGTTTAGCTTTATATTAAGTATAAGTTTGATTGAAAAAATGGTTATCTGTTGAAAAATAAAATCTATTGGTTTGATTTCAATAAACTTTGGTTGTGCTTTTGTTTACTGCATGAATGTCCCTAATCAAGTAATTTCCTCCTCTGATATTTATGTATTTTTTCCATCCGGTAATGTGATTGAAAATTATAATTGTAGTAATAAAGGAAAAATTCTTTCAGGGATTTTCATTTATTACTATATAATAAAAAATGCTCTGAGAGGAAAAAGTTGTAGAAAGCTTAAAAAAATATGAATTAATGTTAATAAAATTTCTCCCATATGTCAAATATTTTTATATTTGAATATCCCATCATGTTTTCATGTCCAAATTGATTTGAATACTGGTTCCATTAGAGTGATTCGCATTTTTCTTTTTATATTGTTTGGTGTTCAAGTTCTTTTAAGGTGTGTAATGTGTGTTTGAAGTTTGTTTTAAATATACCTTGTAAACTGAAGCCAATAAGCTAATAATTGTCGCAGTTCTAATTGTCATCAAAATTGTTTAATTTATGTTATAATTGCCTGTCTACTTTTGTAAACAAAAATAAACAATTGTTTTTCAAATGTTATCATTTGCATCATAGGTTTTTCTTTGGTTATCCAAGTTGTAGTAGTTTAAGTCCAAAATTAAATTCTTAAAATATATAAAGAAAACATTGCAACAGAAAGTTCTGATTTTATTCTCCTCATGCATTTATGGGATTAAATATTTAAATCCAGTATTTTTGTTTCTTGGTATCATTGTGTATTTAAAATTTGTAATTTCCATTGTAGAGTTTAGCAATAAATTAATAATTTATTTAGTTTTTAACCCATTCTTTAATGATTTTCTTCCTCTCATCTCA
The DNA here is from genome assembly GCA_026290005.1 of Latrodectus geometricus. Classification (NCBI taxonomy): domain Eukaryota; kingdom Metazoa; phylum Arthropoda; class Arachnida; order Araneae; family Theridiidae; genus Latrodectus; species Latrodectus geometricus. Next base: position 4,875 of record JAPDSC010027172.1, read on the forward strand.
TTTTCTACTGTGGTGAACCAATCTGGTATCTGAATGGTTAGAACTCTGGGCTTTGGCTCAACAGTTGAAATCCTGCCTTGTGCTTCAATGTGTGTTTTGGTTCAGAATCCATTTTAAGCTGTAGGTTGAGGTCTAAATAGCCCTGATATGCTGGGAATGGCTGTTGAGCTACAAAGAAATGAAATCTTCTTTTGTGATTGTCTTTCAATTTTCTTTAGATATGACCTTTTTTCAATAACTTAAACATTGGAAATTAATCATATTTTTTAACATATTATGTAATTTTCTTTCTATTCATAGTTTATGAATTAAAGTAATTATTCAAAGTTTAATGAATTAAAGTAAAATTTTACTCATGAAATGTCAATAAAAAGAAAATACCTATATTCATTTTAGTATTGATCTTTTGCAGTTATCTGTCATGTTATTAATACAACATACCAAACTATTGAAAAAGACACGTTGACATCTTTTCTTGGAGGTTTACCAGGTGAGCTCTGAATTAAATTATTGAGATAAGTAACCTTTCAATAAATGATTTATTAAAAACTTTTATGCATTTTATTTTTATTGTTAGTCTTGTTTCTTGTAAATATTATTCTATATTTAGCAGAGCATCATTATTTAGTAGATTGAATGAAAAAAAATTTCCAAACAACATAGCCAAAAAAAGTTTAATCGGAGAAATTTAAAAAATGATTTTAATTTTCTAACATTGCATTATCCGAGATTTATCTAGTGCGATAAAAATTCATGTAGCCAAAGCAGAAAAAAGTTTCTTTTAAAAATATTGTCATTTTAATTCAGAAACAGTATTGTCCTAGAGAGTGAACATTCATTTTCTATGCAAACCTGTACTCCTCCCTTATATTTGGAACCATCCTAAAAGGTTAGTGTCTGAAAGATTGATTTATCTGAATCAAAGAAAATGTAAATGTGATTTTGTTTTCATACCTATGCATTAACGATAAAAATTCAATATATTTTCTTTTTCATATATATTTTCTTTACCCAATTAACTTTTTACGTGCTGTTTTTCTTCTATTTTTTTTTAATTAATTCAAACAATATTAATCAATTCTGGAAAATATAATATGATTCCAATAGATGAAGAAATCAAAATGAGGAAGTTCATTTTCCTTAGATGTTTGACTGCTAAAGCATTTAATATTTTGAAAACTGCCATAGACTGGCTTTTAAAATAAACCGAATGTAAAATTTCTCAAAAGAAGTTATTCAGTAAAGTATTTAAAAAAATGGCTTAATATTTGCATTTAACATGATTTCATGTTTATGTCTGGATGAATGTATTAATAATTGAAATAATTCATGATTTACAGTAATTACCATTTTAATATTATTTATTTTATTTTTTTACATTTGAAAATCTTTAAATACAAAATATGCATTTCCATTTAATTATTTTTTCAATTTACCTATTTCTATCTGTGAAATCGTTAAAATGCTTTTCTTTATTTATACAATTACTATTTATATTTGTTTTAGATTTCCAGTTAAAGAGCTGGATGAACAGATACGGCTGGCAGGAACAGTCCAAGAACTTGATCTTTATTAGCAACCAAGAGGAAAACATCAAAACAAAAAATATCACAGAAAAAATAGATTTTGACAGTAAGTTGAATCATTATAGGATTAAAAAAAAAATGAAAAATGGATTTTGACAGCAAATTAAATTATTTTAGATTTTTTGTTCTTTATTTAAAGATTGATAATTGGTTTGGGAAGTATGTGCTGTTGCAACAAAATGTGAATTTATTGTATTTTCCTGAACAGTTAGAACAAATTGTAATTGTATCATTCAAATATTTATAAAAGAATCGATTATTTCATAAATAATGCAATTTTGCCTGTGCCTGTGCAATTGAAAATTGGAAAAGTCTCATTCAGTAACTTTTCAGTAATGATTTTTTTTATTACTTGAATGTATTTTAGTGTATGAGTTTGAGATTCCATTTGACATTAAATGTAACTTTTAAGACGTTTTAATAGATTTTCAAATAAATAACCCAGCAAAGCTATGCAATTTATAGTATGAGGGATGGTTGATTATTTCTTGAGTTTTTTATATAGTTTAAATTACAATTTTTTACAGGATTATTTCTCAAGTTCCTTGTTTTCTTCTATCTTAAAATCATTGATTTCTTTAAACGAATTTTTAAGTTTAATTACATATTTGCCTTCTTTTTATAGGTGTAGCTGCCATTATGTCACTGACAAGATAATCTTCACTCTCATGTAAATTTTATTTCAATAAAAATATTCAATACATGTTTCGTGCATATATGTATTTATAAAATAAATTCCCTGTTTTAAGAAGTTTTTTTCTATTGATTCATTTGTGGAAAATAATTTTTTATATCAGTTTCAGGCTCTTAAGTAAAGTTAAATGAAGACATACAGCTTGTCTAAATAAATTACTTTTAGAAATTTTCAAGACTTGATATGTTGGTAACATTAAAAAATTAAATAAGAACCATTGAAAAGAATAGCTAATTTCACAAGCAGCATAAAAATTAAGTAGTTAAGTTTTTTTTAATTGTGTTTATTATTGAAAATTAAGATAGGTAAAAAAAGTATTTAAAAATATTTAATGGTAAACATACATATTTTATATTCACATTATACACATTTTCATTTACAAGGTGCCTATACTCTGGCATTAAATTTTCGATATTCAAATCCATCGGTTACTCTCCAGTTTTGAAAATCTGTGACATAAATCCGACTTCCGGGACTACCAGTATGTCTTAACCACAGAGCCCTGTAATTACAAAAGTAAATATATATATTTATAATATTTAGCATATTTATTTATTTATTATCCTGTGGTGATATTTGTTCTAAATATTTGGCAACTAATTAGAAAATAAGTTTGCTTTTATATTCATTAAGACTTGGTTTCACTATTATATTATCACTAAATAACATTCACTGATAAAACATGTGAGAACATGTATATATTTTAAGGATACCTGTTCTTTTGTGATGGAACACATCCTTAATTAACCAAGTTAGTTTTATATAACTAAGCATAATATTAATCAGTTTTTGAACTTTACTAATACACTTATGTTTAGTCAAGACTGTTTAATTTATTGCAAGGATAATTATCTTTAAATTTCAGAGTCATGTAATTCTCTGTGCATTTTCTACATAAAATATCGAAAATTTTCTTATACTCATAAAGCTTTACTTGCATTTTTTGGTGATCCAAAAGTAATTAAAAAATTTAATTTAGTCTGCAAAAGTGAACCATGAGTGTTCTATCATTTCCTAATTAAAACAGAAACTATTGGAAATAAGTTTACATTTTTTTATGTATATAAAGTATTGATATAAAAAAAATTATAAATGATTGAGTACATATAGCATCTTTGATTGAATGATTCTTATAATACTTTGGTTTGATACTTATAAGAATTTGAGTGTTTGTCAATGATATGACATTAGTTGGGAATCTTGCAAATGTTAGTGTAACATTAAATAATTATACATTAGAGGTTTTTAGTTATTTTGTAAAGGATTACATTTAAATATATTGTCATGAATTATTTTTCCACACAATAGAAACTTATTAGCATAATCTTCAAAATATTTCTGGATTTTTATACAATGCACATCAAAAGCTATGAAATTACTTTTTTTGTTTGCAGTTGTGATTTGAATTGCAAAATATTACAAAAGTACTAAGGAATATAAGAGAGAGAATCTGTGGACATAACTGAGTCTGGGGTGGAAGGAAGTATACTGGTGCATGAAGACTCGATGTTTTTTGTGGTTCAGAATCCACTTTAAGCTGTGAGTAGCATTCCTGTAAGATTTGCTTTTTCATCAGACTGAGCAAAATGAAAGAAATTGTGCCTAACGTCGATTTGTTTAATTTATGGTAACCTTATGTTGAGAAAAAAAATGGTAATGTAAGAGCATTTGGTGTGAGCTTGCTCATTTACCAACACAGACCTTTCGAAATCTTCTCCGGCGAACATTTTGAGATTTTTCTTTGTCACCTCGGAATATTTATATATGCGCAGGATCTCCTGTGTGCTTTCCATTGGAGTTCAGATCAGATTGAACTTGTAAACTGTATGATATAGCTCTGTATTGTAAATCTGCGATTACTGTGATGCTTTTGTTTTATGACATGCATAAAAATGTTTTTAAGTTATTCCCAGCATTTTTGAATTATTAGAGATTAAAGAGTTTATTCACTATATATGTTCATTCTAAATCAGCAAACCCACGTAATTTGACTACTGAAAGTACTTCTCCAAGAACGAGTTAAAATTTACTTCAGAAAAAGATACCAAACCGAAGAAAAAACTTGATGGCCTTAGGGAAACAACTTAATAAAGTTTTCAATTGCCAACTAAAATGTCTAGTCTGAAAGTATGTTTTTAAGTAATTAAATTTGCAACTTATAAATGACAAACTTAAAAAAAATTTTATAATTTGCATGTCATTCGATAAAAGTAAACTCGAGTGCGTGTATTTTGTGAGTTGTTAATAAATGTAGTCCACTTTATTATGGTATGAGGACTAATTGTGTAGTAATGACACAAAGAGTTTTCTCACTTCATTTTGAATGCGTGTTTCAATAGCTTATATCTGGAATTTTAATACTTGTTCATTTTGTTACCTGCATGAAATAGTTAAAATAATTCTTATTGTTTTACATTAAGAAATTTATCATTCAAACTTCTACCTGATGGTATGAATGCTTATTACACCTCTCATAACATGTATGTATTTCCCATAGTTTTTATGAAATTGGAATGATTCATTCATCAAAATAGCTTTTTCTATTTTTTAAGGATTTGTTTTGGGCGTTAAAATGGCATATAATCTGATAATAGCTAACGTTTTTCCTTCTTATTCAGTGTGTCTAGCTTTCAGGCAGCCTTGCAATGATATCTATTGAATTCTTGACTGAAGTCAATTTTTCATTTTGTATCTTTCTAGTACACTGTTCTAACGTTCAAATTGATGAAAAAGTATACTTACATTTCATCCACTCTGTCTTTCTCCCCCTGTATCTGTCCTATAGCTGTGCCATAGGGAGATATCTTGATCCACCCTCGTACTCCTATGCGATCCGCCATCTCTTTCGCATGCTGTTGACAAAACATATTACAGTGATGGAGTATGAAATTAAAGTAATGAAGGAAAAATAAAGAAATTAGTATGTCGTCTTCACTAACATATTATATTTAATTTTGCATTAATCCTTTCCTATTTTTTAGTTTTAGAGTTTTTGCTAAGTATCGAGTTAATCCTGTTAACATTTTCAAGAATCCTAGAGAGAAAATACGATTTTATGTTTGGAAAGTAGCGGGTTCTATACCTTACCCAGGTGGAAGCATTCTAGCTGAATTGGCCTCTGTATGTTATTAGTAAGTTCAATGTTCTTCCGTTTGTGTGGGGTGGAGAATGACAACTTAGGTTATGACCTCGTCAGTTTTCCGTGATTCACATCTACGAGAGAGACAGTTGCCTACGTATAGCGTCTTTGATTGGCAAAAATAGACAGTTGGAAATACCATATGATGACCATAGGATTTTGATCTTACTATTCACCTAATCATTATTATATAGCATTTACTGCTTGAGTGAATCATCTCATCAGTCTAAAAGGAGAAAATAAGTTTCAATTTTCTAAGAAAATAGTAAGTTCAGAAACGAAATCATAACGTCCCTAATCCTTGAAAGGTATTAACAATTTTATGAAATATTTTTGTTAGATCTCTGGTTTGATTCATCTGCAAGTTTTAAGGCTTGGCCATTTTTTATGCATTTCCTAAAGATTTGAACTAGAAAAATATTACATTTAAATTAAATTCCCGATGTAATCAAAAACCAAAACGGTAGCAGCAATATCAGTGCTTCTGTCATCCAGTTTTAGGTTTCGATTCCTATCTTGTGCAGGAATTGAACCCTCGAACTTCTCTTCATAGTTTCGAATCCACTTCAAATCGTAATAAACGGTTAATTTAGCTTTAAGGATAAAAAACATTCAACATGCATAATTACTTTCAGCAAAATGAGTCTTCGGCTGAGTCCAGTATTAAACTCACTACGAGATCCATGCTCCTAATTAGGTCAATTCCTATTAAAAACCTGTTCACACATAGTATATTATATCTGAAAATTTAAAAAAAAAATTCCTCAATTTTAAAAATCTTGCATAGAAGATTATGCGTAACGTGAATAATAAATATATAATATATATATAAATCAATTCCCATTTAAGTCAACAAAGAAAAAATTTAGTTACTTTTTATTAAACTTTGCATTGTCCATTTGTCAAGCCAAAGATCGATACCATTAATCAGCTTCAACAATATTCGACCAGAAAACGATGCTCAACCAATTTTGCTATTACAAGACAAATTTCTCGTTTCACTACATTGCAGAAAATGCTTTATTAATAATTTTCATTCCTTTTGTAAAATTAGGAAAAATTCTCTCTCACATACACACTTTCCGTCTCTCTCATAATGTATTTCAAAATCACAAAGTTCAATTTTCAATGGAAGTAATAAATTCATTTACAAGGTAAAAAAATAAAGAAATTTAAGGATGTAATAAATGTGAAGATAGAAATAGTAACTGTTAATGCCAACAGATGGCACCACAATAAAACAGTTTTTTCTCTCATATAAAACTAAAATTAATTATTTTAAATTTAATTAATGAATTAATATTTCAAAAAACTGTATTAATGACAGGTGTCATCCACTACAAGCTTAAAAAATACATTTGAACTTGAAAGCATGAATAAAGAGAATTTTATTAACAATTAAAAGTTTGAACAAGCTAAGCTATATATAGAGAGAGTGTAAACTAATGGTAAGAATTGAAAAAGAGAATTTTAACCAATATTTACATCCACGAGACATTTCATTTAACATATTGACATTTCAGTAACACTAGAATTAAATAAATTTTTGTAATATATTGAATGCTTCAAAACTAATTTTGTTTAAAAACTAAATTAAATTGTAACTTATTTATTGACAAAAAGTTTAATAGTAAATATTTAATCAATACTTACTGTGATAAAATTCATACCTGTAAGAGAAAAATATTCTAATTAACAATTTCGCTTAGCAACACTTAAAAAAAAATTGCTGAAATTTAAGAAGCCTCTGTTTTTTTATAATATTTTATTTTATGGCTGAAAGATTAGCAGTCTTATCAAGTAAGAATGATTGAATTTTGGGGTATTTTAATGTAAAATTGTTTTTTTTAATTACTGTGCACAATTTCGAAATTAATAACAAGAGCTTATTAAACTTCAGCAATTTCCACTAAGATATTTCAATCATGTATTTCCTACCTATCTAAATCCAACTTGGGCTGTTTAATTTTTCCTATGTTAGGTTGGGGGAAAAGAAATCCATTATTTTTACGTGAACTTTATGTAACTTCTTTTGGATTCACTTTGTAAAAAGGTTTAAAACAGCTTTCATGTAGATTTTTAGGTCTTGCGCGTTACGACTGCTGACATGCGGTCAACTTCGACCATATTTGATATTTTATAGACATTTTCGACGATGCTGTATCCACATGCGAGGTGCATCTCTAACATCAAAAATACCCGAACGGAATCGAGAAACAAAAATTGTACGTAACTGGTTGTTACAGACTTATATAGGACGATAAACACCTTTCACAATTTTAGCCACCTGGCAATCATTTTCGCCGTTACAAGAGAAAAACGAAAATGTATCGAATTCTCTGTTTGTTGTCTTCCATTTTTTAAACCTTGCACTTGTAACTGAAGGAATCAAACAAAAAACCGCAAGAGGATATTTTAGTTTCAAATGTCACCTTTCCAACGAGCATAAATCTAAAATTGTTTGATAGATACCTGACGAGATATCGATCACTACAGACGTCTACCGAAAAAATAATGGATTACTTTTTCCCCAACCTAATATATATATGGCAGTCTTCCAAACTCCGTTTGAGTAAACCATGTGAAATATTAACGAGAGATAATTTTCTTGGTACCACGGTCTTAAAAAGGAGCTAGGTTTCGAACCCATTAACTTAAGAACACAAAAACAAAAAATTTTCCCTCACGGCCTAAAATAAATATAATTTATTTGGTCTGAAAATCGATAAACAACCTATTAAATGTTAATAAAATTGTGAAAATCTTTTTTTACTAATTTTTATATCAAAAACTTATTACCACTATCAATTATTCTGTTTTAAAAATAGTAACTCATTTTCTAGGCCGTTCTTGTAACTATTACTAACAAACAAGTCTTAGTTTGCACGCCTACAGTTTTGTGGTATACTGATTTGTGGTACACGGCGGTGTCTTTATAAAAGTTGGGGTGGATGTATAAACAGCTTGAATCTCCCGACTTTCTACTTATCTGACTGTAAAAATAACGCTGGTTGGGATAAGGCCAAAATGACTGCAATAGAGAAATTTTTTTATAGTAGAAAAAATTGAGTTTCGAAAGTGGGTGTTAGTGATATGGGATCTTTTTTATCATTGTACCAGCAGATATAACAAGACATTCGAATTTTTTTTTAAAGAAAGCTATTTAACCTGTCTTTATCTTTTTTTGTATTTCCCCCCCCCCCCCAAAATAATTTGAAATAGAGATCAACAGCTGTGCTACAAATATGATTTTTAAGAAAGACAATTGCAGTTTAAATTCTCGAATTCTTGATATTGTCTTTTTTTTTCCTCGGAATTCAATCTTTTTCATTGAATCTATTCTATTTTTTCAACAAAAATTCATACATTTCAAAATGAAGTTTTAAATGGAGATAAACATTGAATTTTAGGAGAGAACCGTGGTTTGAAATCTGGAATTCTTAGGAATTTTAAATATTCACTTTAATTTAAATATTCATTTTATTTAATCTGTCCAGTCCATTTAAAATGTCCTGTTTTTCTATATCAATGACCTATATTGAAACTTTGTTTTTCAATATTAGGTTGAGGAAAAAGTAATCCATTATTTTTTCGGTAGACGTCTGTAGTGATCGATATCTCGTGAGGTATCTATCAAACAATTTCAGATTTATGCTCGTTGGAAAGGTGACATTTGACACTAAAATGTCTTCTTGCGATTTTTTGTTTGATTCATTCAGTTACGAGTACAAGGTTTTAAAAATGGAAGACAACAAACAGAAAATTCGATACATTTTCTTTTTTCTCTTGTAACGGCGAAAAAGATAGCCGGGTGGCTAAAATTGTGAAAGGTGTTTATCGTCTTATATAAGACTGTAACAACCAGTTACGTACAATTTTTGTTTCGTCGATTCCGTTCGGGTATTTTTGATGTTAGAGATGCAACTCGCATGTGGATACAGCATAGTCGAAAATGTCTATAAAATATCAAAAATGATCGACGTTAACTGCATGTCAGCAGTCGTAACGCGCAAGAATTAAAAATCTACATGAAAGCTGTTTTAAACCTTTTTACAAAGTGAATCCAAAAGAAGTTACATAAAGTTCATGTAAAAATAATGGATTTCTTTTTCCCCAACCTAATATTAAAACTACTTTAAAGTAGTAGTTTCAAATAGAGATGAAACATTTAAAATATTTAAATTTTTGGAAATTGCAATATAAAATCTTGATTCATTGGAACTATTTTTTCCTTTGAATTCAAATCCTTTTTCCTTTGATTTCTCTCCTAGACACTATTAATCTATATTAATCATTTAATCTATCATCAATTTAATCTGTTCTCTTTTTCTAACTTTCTTTAAAAAGGGAAATTTTATATAGAGATATACTCGAATCACATATGAATAGTAGAAAAAAATCGCAATCTGAATTTCAAATTATGCAAAACATAAATCTGATGAGGGATTCGTACCCACGAGCTGTTGAACAGAAATCCACAAATGCTATCATATGTGTTAGATTTAATAACCTAAAGCATCATTTGACCTGACGTCAACACCATTCATGTGCATCATTTTCGTCAATATCATTTGACTATTACTTTAAGGAACTGGGGTGATAGCTCTTTCTTAAGGCATTATAGTACGTAGAAATAAATAATATGAGTAGTAATATGAGAGATAAATAAATAATGTAGAAATAAATACACACAAAATCTAATATTTTATTGTTATGAGTCAATATAGCTTAGTTGGAAATAATGTCACTTTTTAATCTGATAGGTAACGGGTTCGATCCTTGATCCCCTAAATGCCTACATTACTGATAGGATTTATAAGAGTTAAAAGTTTTGTAAGGCTCAATGCCTCTCCACTGAGGTGGTATGATGGGGAGATGAAAGTACCAGTTCTGGTGGTGACTTCGCTGCTTGATAGTATTTCAAAATATAGAGGGGTTTGACGTCACTTAACGACTTCGATCAGAAAGAAAATATGCAGCCAAAAATGTATAACAATATCATAATCTAAAATTATACTTATAAAATAAAAATTTTCAAGGGAAAATGTATCAGAAATCAGCTTCATATTTTTTAAAATGTCCGATCTCAACCACTATTGACTGGTGTTGAGTTTCTGGCTTTTTAATGTACATTTGTCGAGGTGGGTGCTTAGAAGTTTTCTGGGTTTTCTCCTTTGTATTTACGTTTATTCGTCGTGTGAGGACAATTCATTATCTATGAAAACCAAGAATCATTTTCATTCAAGTTCAAGTGAATGACATTTGAAGATATGAAGCTAAAATATCATCTGCATAAATGTTATTGTAATGCTTGAGTTAAATTTTACTTCTTGTAACAATCAAAGTTCTATAGTACCATTTATCCATTTCTAGTACCATTAAAAATATTTTGTCTTCTTTTCTGGAAGGAGATGCATATTTCAATGGAAGGAATTTTGGAACCACGTAAACACACTTACGACAAATATGCACAAATAATTATAAAAACTGAGAATCACTTTCATTATTACTAACAGGGGGGTATACGAGCCTCGAACCTTCCACTTCAAAGAGCATATTCCCACTAGTGGTGAACCATCTTAAAAAATGTAAGCAATACTATGTTTTGTGAGTCAATCATAAGTTTGTAGATTCGTTACTACACTTGAGGTACTGAAATGAAGGCTGTGGTCATTTTATTCTTTTTCGAAATGATAAACATTGGCAGAACATAATGTAGCCTACGAATTCCTAGCGAATTTCGGTCGATGAACATTTATCGTGTAATTTTCTTGAAGTTATTTCTTCATTGAACCAGGCTTAGGCAAATATGGAATTTGTTTTGAGCTGTACACACCTGTTGCACTTATAGATATATCTGTTAAATAGGCCTATATGTAAAAATTGATTGAAGAACATTAGTCAAACAAAACTCAACCTATTTCAATTGGTTTGCTTTGTACTGGTCCGAAATTGACTTTAACCCTTCTTTGCATAATGGTGGAAATTTCCATCATAACCTATAATTCCCAAAAATTATATAAAAGAACAAGTTCACTTTAAGTTGATCATGTTTGGATACCTTTTTAATGTCCATTGCATAAAAAGAAACATAGCTGTCAAAAATAAACAAGTGTCATTATCAGTGCTTAAAGTTGTCTCATTCCGCTGTTTGTTGTAGTTGCAATAAACGTATGATTTCGTTTATAATTTTGTTTTATTATATTAGAGTTTCTATTGCTAAAGAATTGAAAATGAGTGGAAGAAAGGTTTGTAATACGTGTTTCTGTTATTTTCCTCTTTTATTTCTATTGAGTACTAAGCTAATGATCTAACTTTGGATGATGATGGAAATTTTTAGCATATTGTTTTTTGCTAAATTTATACTATAAATATATACTAAGATTTTTTTAACCATTTTTCCTTTAATTTTGAACGTGAATTATATCAACTTGATTAATTTCACCAATAAAGAAAAAATCATGCAAAGAAGGGTTAAATCGTAAGTTAGGTTCGAAACTTTGACTATAAAAACAAAAATTAAGCACAAAAAACACAATCGTCACTTATAAGAACGAATTATGGAATACTTGAATCAAATATGAACACAGTTTGGGGAGCATTTTGCGAAAGTGAAAATTTCTTTTAGAATTAGATCTTGTCCAGATTATTAGTCACGTGGAGAAATTATCACTATTTTTTGTTAATTTGGAATTGTTTTATTAATTTGGATTAATCATTGATTTAATTTATATCTATAAGAACTTAGACAATCTTGAAAAGAAAATTATATATGAATATTTCATAAATTTAATAAAATCTATAAAAAAAACAAATAGTTTGGAAAAAAAATGCAGTGCATAAAAAATAATTTCGAAAAATATAAGCTATTTCTTTCTGCATTCTAAATCTATTCATAAGATGTTTACAAAAAAACTGACTGAAAGATTTATTTGTTGTCCGCTCGAATTTAAAATTAAAAATACTAGGTATTTTTTACATAATTATTATATGTAGAAAAAATTTTCAAATGATACGAACCGTGCAAATCACCAAAGACTTCAAAATCCACTTGGACCAAGACTGTAGTGGCTGCATAGTCCAGGGAGGGCCAGTGCCTCCTGGGATACCTCCAAACGATAATTTCACGTCCCCTCATTCTCAAATGCGGCAGAAGTCAGTAAAGTGATATTCGAAAATCTCTTAATATCGAGGTCGTTTCGCCGAAAGTAACTTTCGTAGAATTTCTGAAGGGCGCGCAGAATTGGCGTAGGCGGAAACCGATCCGTTTTCGTGCCAAAGACGCCAAGTGGGCCAACATTTTCTCAGAACAACATGTGGTAGGGAAAATGGCACAAATTTTGAAAAAAGAAGAAAGAATTCGTTCTTTCTCCCTTCCCGGCTTTGTTCTTAGGACTTGAAGTTATTATTAGGTTTTTTACTTTTTATTTGTGCAAATTCTTGTGATAGAAAACATATTTGAACAATCTTTTGTCTTTGTTTTTAAAAATGGAATGTTTCGATTTTTAGTTGTGAAAGAGAGAGAGAGAAATAAAATGTATTGTCTATCGAGTTGCCATCATTAACACCTTGTAAAGAAGTGATTCAGGGAATGCAATATTAGCATTTGTGCGCGTTTTATATGTATACATACTTAAACATTTAAATATAAATAACAAAATAAAATTTCAATTAACAAGAAAGGCACTCTGTTGACAATATAAGCAAAAGTGATTTCAATGCATTTCAAAAGATATTGTAAGTTTAAGGTGAATCAAAAACTGTTGCCCTGTATTCATGAAAAAATGAGTCCGCTAAACAAAATAGATTCAATAGAAACAAATATATGTATCGGTAGTTATTATTATATTGTTGCATCATGCTTTCTAGTACCAAGATTCAAATTGGGATTTTTGATCTATATGAAAGGGAAGAAATGTCTAATAGTATGATTTTCTGCTGTCATCTAGAATGGATCCGTTTTGAAATCTGAAAAACAGCTCGGTAAGGCAGTGGGCACCGCGCCAGTCGCATGATCAAATGAAATGTGGAGTTTGAAGGTCGTGAGTTCGATCCTTTCTCGGGGCAGTTGTTTCATATTTTTCGTTTTCGAGGTGGGGTTCGTACTTTTTATAATTTTAATGAAGAGTCTTTATCTCCACACGAAGAAACAAAATGTTAGTATGAATAAATTTTCCTCACATTGCAAAACTTTATACTTTCAAATCACCGTACGAATGGTTACGAATGCAGAAGGAAAAAAAAAATGTCTTTTTCAATTTCTGTTGTCATCATAATCATACCGTTTTAGAATCGGGCCAACTGGCCTCGGTATAGCAGTAGGCAGCGCGTAGTCTCAGAATCTAGCACCATGTGCAATCTGAAAAAATTGAGTTTGACCCTCACCTGGGGTGGATGTTTTCATATTTTTCGTTTTCGAGACTGTGTATTGTTATGCGGAGCTCCAGAGCAAGAGTTCAATTTCCTGTAGGATAAGTGTATCTGAAAAATTAGTAACAAATGATTAATAAATGTGATAAATCAAAAATTTATTAGTCATGGTATTTTATACATAATTGGATATAAGGAAGAAGGAGGAAAAAAAAAGAAAGAAAAATAATAAATTTTAATAAAATAAAATTCTTTAAAAAGGGAAATACGATCTGATGTTCGTGTTGATGTCTCACTCATTTCCGCAATTTGGCTCATGTTGTGTATCATAGGTATGAGGGCTTCAATCTAAAATCTGTTCGCGGTTACTTCTTGCTGTAAGCATTGAAAATATTAGGTTGGGGAAAAAGTAATCCATTATTTTTTCGGTAGACGTCTGTAGTGATCGCTATCTCGTGAGGTATCTATCACACAATTTCAGATTTATGCTCGTTGGAAAGGTGACATTTGACACTAAAATATCCTCTTGCGGTTTTTTGTTTGATAAATTCAGTTACGAGTACAAGGATTTAAAAATGGAAAACAACAAACAGAAAATTCGATACATTTTAGTTTTTCTTTTATAATGGTGAAAATGTTAACCAGGTGGCTAAAATTGTGAAAGGTGTTTATCGTTCTATATATGATTGTAACAACCAGTTACTCACAATTTTGGTTTCGTCGATTCCGTTTGGGTATTTGGGTGCTAAAGATGCACCTCGCATGGATACAACATCGTCGAGAATGTCTATAAAATATCAAAAATTATCAAACTTGACAGCATGTTAGCAGTCGTAGCTTCACACAAGACCTAAAAATCTACATTAAAACTGTTTTAAACCTTTTTACAAAGTGAATCTGAAAGAAGCTACAAAAAGTTCACGTAAAAATAATGGATTTTTTTTTCTCCAACCTAATATTAAGAATCGGACATTTGACTATTTCATATTTTTCTATATCCAGGTGGTTACTGTAAAACTTTAGCCTAATCTGAGAAAAGTAACTAGAGAGATTATTGACACAAAGGTCACGCATGATAGCTTAATTTCTGAAGTACTATGTTGACTTTTGTTTTCGGGATGGGAATGGTAATTTTTTTAATTTTAATGCAAGTATCTCTCTCTGTCACCAGACGAAGAAAAAAAATGCGAATATGAAAATACCCTTCCTCACGTTTTAAAATATAATAGTTTCAGATCAGCATGCAATAATACTTGTAGTTACTAATGCAGATGGGGCCGCGGTGAACAGGTTGGTTAGGGCGTCGTTCTCGTTACCAAAAGGTAGTGAGTTCGAATCCCGGTTAGCCGAAGATCCGTCGTGTTCACTAATGGCGACTGGGGCACGTAAAGTCTGTCGGGTCGCAATGTCCTCCATGTTCCCATTACACATTAATACCTCTGGGGCTGGTTGGAGCCAGGCTTTGGGTCTTCACTGGTTTCAATCTCTAAATTGGAAGATTCAGATGGTGCTGCCATCTCTGAGCCAAAAGTCGTATTTCCACCTTCGTATGAGGGTGCTCTATTGAAAAACGGAAGACGCTCTCTCTGACTTCATTCGCCTAGTCTCTGACGGGCGGGCTTGGCGTTGCCAAGTGTCATCTAAAACACGAATGCAGAAGGGAAGAAATGTTTTTAGAGTTTATATTTCTGCTATTACCCGTAATTGTTCTGTTTTATAATTGGACAAACAAGTTTCGGCAGCGCAATATGTAGCGCGTCAGTATCATAATCAAATAAATGTGTAATCTGAATGATTTTAGTGAGTTAATGAATATAATGAGTTCGATCGTCACACACACCCGGGTCAGTGGTCGAGATGGGGATGGTATACTTTGTAAATTTAATGCAAGAGTCACTCTCACAAGATCAAGAAACAAAATGCAAATAAAAATAAATTTTCATCAGATTGCAAAACTTTATACTTTCAGACTAGCGCATTCAGTAACACTAGTAGTTAAGAAAACAGAAGGTAGGAAATGTATTTAGTTTAATTTTTTACTACCATCTGAACTGGATCCGTTTTACAAAATAACAAACGTTTTTTAGTAGTTCAGTAGCCATCGCTTCTGTTTCTTAATAAAATCAAATGCAAACTGCATTCTGAAGGTGTTGAGTTCGGTCCTCAACTGAGTCAGTTAATTTCTTTTTTTTTTTTTTTTCCCCAGACGAGGATGCTGTATTTTTTTAATTTAAAGCAAGCGTCTCTCTCTTTCCAGACAAAGTAACAAAACGTGAATATGAATAAAGTTTCCTCAAAACTTAAAACTTATTACACGAAGATCAGCATGCAACTATACTTGTAGTTACGAATGCAGTATGGAAAAAATGTCTTTGGTAGTTTCTGCTACGATCCATAATCCGTATGTTTTAGAAGTGCGGAAACGGTAGCGCAGTAGGCCACGTGTCAGTCTCATTATCACATAAAACGTGCGATCTGCAGGTCATGAGTTCGATCCTCTATATAAAGTGGCAGTCGTTTTCATATTTTTTATTTTGAAGATTGGGATGGCGCATTTTTTAATTTTCATGCAAATGTCTCTCTCTCAGGACGAAGATAATAAAAGCGAACATGAATAATCTTTCCTCTTTTTCGCAAAACTTGTTCTGATCAACGAACAGTAACATTTGTGATTACAAATCCAGAATTGAAGAAAAATCTTTAGAGTTAAATATTCATCTCTCTTCAGAATGCGTCCTGCTTAAAATCGGCCTCGGAAACCCATTAGGCAATTTGTCAGTCTCATAATCACATGCAAAGTAATATGTGAAGGTGGTGAGTCGGTCATAACGCGGGAAAGTTGTTTTCACATTTTCCCGTTATAGTGATGGCACATTTTGTAATTTTAATGCAGAACTCATTCTCTTCAGAGAAAAAACAAAATGCGAATAAGAATAAACTTTACTTTCATCGCAAAACTTTATGCTGTGAGTCAGCTTACATTAATACATCTATCTACTTACGAATGCAGAAAGAAAAAATATATTTATATATATAGACAAGTTTCTGCTGACAACCAGAATGATTCCGTTTTCGATTCTTGCCGACAGTCCTCGGTAGCACAGTAGGCTGTGCGCCAGTCTTTAAATCACGTAAAATGTTCAATCTGAAGGTCGTGAGTTCGATCCTGACCCGGGGCAGTTTTTTCACTTTTTCTTATTCGAGATAGGGATGCTACATTTTCTTATGCGTTTTGTATCTTCGTCTATCTTTGTAGACGAAGATACAAAACGCG